>JAJKFI010013045.1:0-29789 GCA_029204185.1 Lerista edwardsae
CACACACACACACACACACACACACACACACACACACACACACACACACCCCAATCTTGTCACTACCATCCACTTGGAAATTGAAGATGGGGGCTGTATTTTTACTAATGAATAGAGGCATTCAAGTGAGTAAGATAGGAATACAGTTCAAGCTACGGTCTTACTGAATACAATGGGCTTACTTCCGAGCACAATAAACACTGTTTTCAAACTATTCTACTAATGAATTTCTCTTATTAAAATGTTATCACTTTTATTTATTAATCTGTTACTACTTTTGTGAACATTTCCAATCTAATCACTGTAACCGGTTTATTCAACTTCACAATGCGACCAAGATCCATTTATCAATAAATTATAATCTATTAAAAATCAATGCTTCCAATACATTTCAAATAAGTATTGTGTACTGCTGTTATGCTCAGGATCAAATGGTCTAGCCTTGTCTCACACCTTTATTTAGCTTCTTCTAGCTGCATCTAGCCTTGCCTTATATTCAGGAACAATGTGTATATAGATTAAAGATGAGGAAAAAAAATATTGGAAGGTTTTAGTGTATTCAACTTGCACTCTCCATCAACTTATTACCTAGGTTTTGAAAATATTGCCCGTGGTACTTGTTGCTGAAGTGTTATTGTTGTTTTTAATCCTCCTACATGCACCTCTCCAAATTCTACAGTCATGATAGGAGGCCTGGCTGAAGGTATCTTCCCCACAAGAAGTCCATCTAGCAAACTCAGAAGACTTGGCCTCCTCATTTCTGGCACAAAACCTGGGGAACTCTCTCCCTCTGGAAACTTGGCAAGCTGCCTTTACGCATAACCTTTAGGCACCTCTTAAGACCTTTTCATGTTGTCAGGACTCCAGCAATTAGTCTTCCAGATAACAGGGCTTTCTGGCCCTGGCTGGCAACGGTCTGCTGCCGTGCAAAACGGTTGCACTGTTTTTACACATGGGCTCTGGGTTTTTATTTGGCTGAAGGTTTTCCTTTAGGATCATTTTGTATGTTGTGGTTTTAACCATTTTATTGTGCACCACTTAAGGCGGAAAATGCAGTATATGCCGTTTACAAGGAAATAAATGTTTAGCATACAAACTCGCCTTGTATTTTCCTGAACCAAGACAAGGCAGCTCATTCAAGTCCTGGAAGGAAAGGAGTCACACCAGATTTGCTAGTCTTGTTGCTAGCATCCCCTAAAGGTCCATTACAGCCCTAGCCTGACCCGGAGCAGTAAAACTCTTTAAGAGAGGAACTCACGTTGGCTTGGAAAGCGAAAGCCAGTTTGGTCTAGACAGCCCAAGAGCAGAATCTCTGAGGAGGGCCATTGGGATCAAAGATGGGGTTTGTGTGTAGAGTCAGCTCCTGGGTGGAATTGGTAAAGACCTATGCAAAGGGGTATGTTTACCAGTGATTTTTTCCAAAATTTCTTGATTAAAATAATAAATTACGGTGTTATGTGTTTTTATTCTATGCTCTCATTCGAAGTTTTCATTTTTAATGCTTTAGTGCTAGGTCGATGATACAGGTGATATAGTGTCAGTTCATCCAGCCATAGTATTATTTCTAATTGGAAAAGCAGTCATTTCAATTTCGGGAAAATGTCTTAAACATCAAAATGTGGTGTTTTCTGTTTTTATTCAGATATTCTAACCATCAAAAGGCGGTTTTCAACAACAAAAACAACCCACCCCTGCCTGTGCAAAACCTTGGAGCGCCACTGTGGGTTAACACAAACAATACGGGTCCTCTTTATCTGTTGATTCGGAACTCGCAGATTTGACCTGCCACAGGTTCCAAACCTACTGCTGGAGGATACACTGAGGATCTCCTGGATGCAAAAAAGGAGACACGCCTGCTAAAAGGCTCCGGCAAGCATTCTGAGTTGGGGAGAGGCTGCATGCCTCAGGGAAAAGAAAAAAAAAACCAACAGTCAGACCACAGACTTCTTTATCCATGTTCAGCATCCATTGGGGTTCCAAGAAAGGAAACCCTGCAGATATCAAGGACTGACCGGTACAGTCCTAGGGTCTGACTGGGGGCACAATCCTAACCTGCAGTTAGGCCGGCACAAGTTACGCTGGCAAAGTTTGGCTGGCACAAGGGCCACTGTAAAGCGTGTTTGGACCACTCTCGGAGTCAGGGAGAATGGTGCACATTTGTGTGCTGGCCTCTCTAAGAGTGGTCCAAACGTACTTTTGGTGTCCCTTGTGCCAGCCAAACATTGCTGGCCTAACTGTGCCGGCCTAACTTCAGTTTAAGATTGCACCCCCATTCTAAGGTGGCTTCATGGGTTTATGTGTGTCCCTACCCCCATTCCCAATCCAGTCTCCTGGCCTCTTTTCTCTATGCACTTCTTGAGTTTGACTAGAAGGATTTATGTATTCCAGCTGGGATTTTTATCCCATCTTTCATTGAACTAGGCCTAGAAACTGACCAGAAGGCTGTGAAGGTAGCATAAGAGGTCTGGTATGGCCCCAACCCCTGGCTCTGGCAATAGCTTCCCTAGGGCATCTGGACATTTTTCAAAGGCAGCCTCATGGAAGTCGGAATGATATAACTAAGGCAGGTATCCATGTGACTAGACCTGCATTCCCCACAAAGTGGTGGAGTTGGCTCATCAGCTTCGGTTAGGCAATGGATCAGAAGGAGAGAGCCTGGATGGTTCAGTGGTTTGGGAATTAGACCTGGAAGATCCAGATTCAAATCCCCATTCGGCCCTGAAGCTGCCTAGGTGATCTTGGGCCAGTCACGATCTCGCAGCCTCACCTACCTCACAGGGTTGTTGTGAAGACAAAAGGAGGGGAGGAACTATGGACACCACCCAGAGCTCCTCGGAAGAAGGATGTGGAAAAATGTGGAAAAAATAAATATACAGTGTTCTCCTTTCTCATCTTCTTGAGCTGAAATGGCTTAGGATGGCAAAAGGGCAGGAAAAGAAACACAGTAATAAAAAGGAGGCTATTCCTGGTCTTAAGCACTGCTCTTTCACCTTGCCTCATCTGTTTCAGGGTGGGAAGAGGAGAAGGAAAGTGGCTAGGCATGCCAGAGAGAGGATGGGACAGACCTTGGCAGGTAAAAAGTGCTGATCAGATAGATGACGGGCAACCCAATCCTATGCTTTCCTATGCCCAGGGCTTCAGCAGTGCAGAAATGGCTACCACTTAATCCTATGGGTGCCAGAAAGCTGCCAGAGTCTCCTTGGAGTAAGGGAGCATTGGCTGTAGAATGCAGCCGACAGCAATGGGTCTCCTCCGTAAAGAGGGCTGTGTTAGGCTGCCTGGCCAGGGAGGCTACTGCCATCTCCTCTCCACTCCTGGGCCCAAACTTCCCCTCCCTCCACTGATTTCCACCCCTCCACTTCCCCCCCCCCGCCCTGAAAGACTCAATCTAAACATTATGTAGAGTGAGGTAGTCAAATTCTGGACTGTTCTATCTCAGACTGCAGGTAGGGAGTAATATTTTTGAATCTTGACCCTTGCAACAACAACAGTACTGCATGTAGAAAAACACCAAATCAGGAAGGTGTCTGTGCTAAACCTTTCCTTCAATGTGTTATTTACTACAGGCAGTGCCAGAATTATTTTCGGCATGGGAATAATTCTAAAATAAGTGCCCCCACTCCTGCAATCTGAAGTAGGTCGGTCCAGAATTCTACCATCCCAGCTTATCACTGGAAATTATCATTTACACTTTGGGTAACAAATAGATGGGGATGTGACCTAATATGGAATCTGGCCCTTGAAGCCTCAGTTCCTCAAGCCATGAGAATATGACACCCTCAATTTAATTCTAGTTTCCAAACCTTAAGACATCACATTTATAAGATGCTTTTATTTAGAGAAGAGTTAAGGTACACTTAAAAAAAAACCCCTAAACTTTGGACATGGAAGGGAGAGAAGAGAAATCTATATTTTCACGAAGCCAGAAAAGTAGTAAATATATATGAATAAGGATCATCAGCTGCTCAAGAACAGAGTCAACATGGAAACTCACAAACATACATGACAAGTATCAGCAATTACGAGTGCACTTTGGGGCATGAATTACAGGTAGATTATCCCTTACCTGGACATCTGAAATCCAGACATCTTTGTCCAAGACTTTTTTTAAAAAAAACCTTTCTATAGAAAGAAGATCTTGGGTTCATTCCCACATACAGGCTTTATAAATTATATTGTCTGCTCTGTGGTGTGTGCCTATACAGACATGGTTGAAAAACATCACAGAAGTCAACAGACATCCAAATGGGTCACAGTAAAAAGAGCAAGAGGGAGCATTTCTCATTATATTTATGCAATTATTTCAAAATCCAGACAAATCCAAAATCCAGATACCTTCCCATCCAAAGCAGTCCAGATAAGGGATAATCAACCTGTATACAGTTTACTTAAAAACAAATGTTCAAATCTATCAAGCAGGACACAAAGAATAAGACTACAGTACTGCACTAACACTTCTGTAAGAAGGAAGGGCAGAAACAAGATGCTCAGAAACTTCTCCACATGATTTATGAACGGGGCAAGAAAGGTGCCAGTTCTGGAATTGGACAGTAAGTGAGAATGTGTAGTTTCTTTCTTCCACAGCAAACATTCCCAAATGCCCACATTAATCCAAAATTTGGATAGGATATCACAGCAGGCAGTGCAACCCTCACAGAACCTCATGCTTTGACTCATTTTAGAGAGCCACCGTGGTGCCCACTTCCACTCTGCTACACAGAGATACCAGTCAGTCTTTCTAGAACCGGAACACTCATCAGACTTAAGGGTGGGGTGAGGAGAAAGTTGGTGTGAGCATTTCTGGAGTGGGAGTAATGGAGCTCCACGAAAGGTGGAGCAACTTCCAAGAGCGGGGCAGTTTTCAAGTTGAATTCAGCAGCATTTATAGGCAATACACTCCAGGGAAGATGCAGAATACATTATTACTAGACTGAAATGATCCTGAGCATGTGCAAAGCGCACTAACTCCTTCAAGGCTGAACAAGTTGCTCACACCTCAATCAGGGATGCCGGGCGACTAAATGCCCAGGTGATAGATGCGCTTTCCAGATAGGCTGGAGTCTCATTCATTTATAGAAATGATTCAACTGCTTCCCCCACCCCTCCTCCTCCTCCTCCTCCTCCTCCTATAAGGGCTAAGGAGGGAGGAAGACGATGGTGGAAGGAAGACCAACAAAGGGAAGGAGGAAGCCTCACCTCTGCCAGCTTCTTTTTGGCGATAGCACCAGCCCCCACCCCGCGGCGGTGCGGGTGCATCTTGGCACCCTGGAAAGGGGAGCGAGCGAGCGAGCGAGGGAGGGAGGCGAGGTCTGGAGCGGAGCTGCTGTATCGAGGAACTAGGAAGCAGGAAAAGCGCGGCGAAGTGGGAAGGGGCAATTGCGTCAGCAAAGCCTGCCCCCATCGCTACGTCATCAGCAGGCGACGGGATGGAAGAATAGATGGGCATTGCTCCCTTCGCTTCGCCCTCGTGCGTTGGAGGGCTACTTTCTTTCCGCCCCCAAATGTGTTACTTCCCCAACTTAGCGGGTAGGAGGCAGAATTCAAGATCTTTGTGGCACCCCCCCCCCCATGACTAAGGCTGCAGTCCTATGCAGGTCTACTCACAACTAAGTTCCATTATAGTCAATAGGGCTTACTCCCAGGAAAGCGTGCACAGCGTTGCAGCCTTCCTAGCCTATGCACGCTTACTTGGAAGTAAACTCCACTGAACCAAATTACTCCTAAGCAGATAAGCCTAGCAGACACTGTCAATTCCAGCACATATTGTACAAATACAATCAGGCTTTCACAGATTGGTTAAATAGAAAACAGGATCGGGATTCCATTTCTGCGCGTGCATCCCTTGGCAAGCTTTCCGAGCGAGCGGCTCAGAGGAGCACCTACTCCCCCAGGCATTGAGTTTGCGCCTCCATCTGTCAGTGGGCTGCATTCGGTGCAGGTCAGATTGTACACCAGGGTAGCCTAGGGTCTGTCGGACGCTGGAAACTCATCATGTTTAGGAAGGACCAACCATCCCATGGAACTCAGGGTTTACTTCTGAGTAAACATGCGTCACGACTAGACCATTCGGTCGTGGGGAAACCTTTACCTTTTTTTTACTACTATCTAGAGATGCTGCCCCTCCCCTTTCGTCCTGTCCGCCGGGCAACTGGGTTCAATGTGCTCTTACATCGCCCCCTAGTGGCACTTTGCTTGCATTGAAACGCCGCAACAGCTTTAACCAGTGTTGTTGTTCAGTCGCTAAGTCGTGTCCGACTCTTCGCCACCCCATGGACCACAGCACGCCCGGCCTCCCTGTGGTTGTGAATAACGACCATATGGGGGAGACGCTTTATCCCAGACTCCCTGCGATATCCCAGCATGCCTCCTGCCTTTCCCACAAAACGGCCCATGCTACCAAAGAGTCTATAGGGGAGGGCCTTTTCAAAGGGGGAGAGCAATGAGGCACCAAACATTTTTATTGCACGTGGAAAATTACAGAAGAGCTCAACTTCTGGTGTTGCATGCCCAGACTGGTGTCAACTCAATTAACAGCCGAAGCCTATGCCTATCCACTCAGAAGTAAGTCCCCTTGTGTTCATTGGGGCTTACTCCTGGGAAAGTGTAGGATTGCAGCCTAAAACAAAGAGGCAGGAGGTTTAAATCAGCCACTGTGAGCACTGGATTGCAAACTGCCTGTCTTTGCCGGAGATGCTCAAAGGTATTATTTCACTTGATCTTTGGGCTTTGTCTGTTGTGGGGCCAGTACAATTGCAACTATTGAATATGCAAGAGCAGCGGCAGGACCGGACCCAGGGCCGATTCCCATGCCCGCCCACAGGGCCCCCCACTCACCTATAGCCATGGTGAGAAGTTTCTGGTGCCACACGTGAAGTGCGGTACCCGGAAATAGTTGGCGTTTGGAGGCAAAACCAGGTGGGATGGCCCAAGGAACAGCCATTCCATTCACTTCACTGGCTTACAGCCTACGGAGATCCTGACTTCAGGAGCAAGCAGTCTGCTTAATGCATCAGAGCAGCCCCCTCAAAAATGTGATGACACAGCCAGTGGTCTTCTCAATCAAGTCTGAGGCTGGTGACCCCACTGCTGAACCCACCCCTTCCCGGACCATATATCCACCCATCCCCACCTCGATCACTGCCCACTCCCCATTCCCTGCACTGTTCACTGTAGCCAAATATTTTTGTTAGAGAGAGCAGAAAAAGTTAGCATGAAACCAGGCACTAGTGAAAGCTATTTTAGCACAATTGTTAAGAACATGAGCAGGACTAGGACACAGTCTGTTGCTTCCTGAAGTACATCAGATGCCTTAGTAAAGATCACTGGACTAGGGCACCACCAAGTAGTGATCTTCAATCTTTCTCATTCCAATAGGTTGCTGCAACCCCACAACTGAGGCTTCATGATGCCATTGGGGTCCCAACCTCAAGATTGAAGAACATTGACATAGGCCACATCGGCTTAAGGCCAGCCCTGAACAGCAGTGTGTGGCAAACCTCTTTTTGAGAACTCAAAAGTATTCATCTGCGGAGGGTTTCTAGTTTCTAAACTGTGTAGGGCTAGGTAATTTTCATAGGTGAGGAATGTTCAGGTATGTTCATGAGACAATCATGACCGATCCAACCATTCACACCGCCTTCTGCTGCAAAATTGAAATTGTTCCCCCAGTAATCTCACATAGTCTCATCTTGAGGTCTTCTGGGCTTGCCTTCTAAAGAGGCAGTACACAACTCCAAAATTCTGATTACTGCTTCACACCAATAGAAGTTTGATCCAATGGACTTGTCACCATGATGATTTCTGAGTGGGCTTTGCGCATGGGTTCTCTTTGACTCTTTATTTTGGTTTATTTTAGATTTATATTCCTAACTCGATTGCAATAAAACATTAAACAGTGTTCTCCTCCCTGCCTCAGATTAGGCTGAGTTTCTTGTGCAAAAACCATTTGATGGTTCAAGGCTTTCACAAGTTATGGCACCATAGTTCTGAGGCTCCTTTGCCAAATCCTGGCTCTTTGGTGTCTTATTTCATCAATCCTTTGCAGAGCGCAATCCTAACCTGAAATTAGGCCGGTGCAATTAGGCCAGCAAAGTTTGGCCAGCACAAGGGATACCGGAAAGTATGTTTGGACGGCCAGCACACAGCACTCAGAGCACTCAGAGCGGCCAGCACACAGACGTACACCATCCTCCCTGACTCCGAGAGTGGTCCAAATGTGTTTAACAGTGGCCCTTGTGCTGGCCAAACTTTGCTGGCCTAACTGTGCTGACCTTACTCCAGGTTAGGACTGCGCCCTAAAGTAGAACATTGATATTATGGTTCTTGATGGAATCACTTGTTTTGCTCCCATTGAATAATATTCTGAGACGCGTCTCAGCTTGAGAAGAAATGATTTTATTGTGAGTGTTGCTGGCATCATCCTTATTATATTGGTTGTAACTTAACTAGCAAAATGTACAAAACAAGGTGAGTTTAGAAATGAATCTCTCTTCTTCTTCAACGAAGCTACTGAGCCAGACTAGAACTCCTAGAAAAAGGCAAGGGAAGAAAAAAATAACACATTTGGTGAGGAGCCTCATGATAGGGAAAGAAAAGAGAGGACAGTATGCAACTAGATTGGATATTCCTGGCTCAGACATGGCACATTTTTATTCATTATTATTTTTCCACATGTATAGCGCTGAAACAAGCTTACCACCCAGATTCTCCTAACATTCTTTTCTGTGGAAATTGATGGTGAACAGTCACAAAATAGTCACGGCAATACAGACTAATTTCCTGTGAATGTTTTACACTTGACATCGGCCATCGTCACCGAATCATTTTTCAGTAGCAGTCGACATTTGATGGTGGCTGACAGCTGATATGCAGCAGCCGTCCCTGTTTGAGAGTGCATGGGCGAGTCTCTGGCCTCTACCAATCAACACTGCACCTCTCCGATTACATGGTGCTTCATTAGCACCCTGAAAAGATTGTCACCTGCAGCAACTGCTTGGGTTGCTTGCCCAGCCCAGCTGGCTAGCAGAAGAAGGAAGGGAACAAAAACAGCCGCTCACTCACATTGGCCTGCAGAGGTCAGCAGAAATCAGCCATGCCAGAAATTCTTGCCTCAAAATGTCCTTCCAGTCACCGGAATCTTTTGGCAGTGCAAGGCTACAAGAATGAGACTGTGTGTGAGGTAGACAAGAACATAAGAGGAGCCCCATCAACCAGTCAGGCCTCTTACCTCTGTTTTCTCATGTTTTGCAGAAGCCAAGTCAAGAAATCCTTTGTTGCCAGGGGTCCGCCTTCAGGGCCTTGACTGCTTGTACCTAATGCTGTGGGTTCAGCATCTCTCTTGGATGGGTTGAGACTATTACTGGGGGAAAAAATGCACAAGGGGTATCACTCTGGGATGCCTTTAAGGGGCACTGAAGTGCTTCAGCAGTGTGAAATCCACCTCCTCCCTTCTTCCTGAGTTTGGATCAAAATGCTAATTTTTAAATAAACAACCCCAAAGCACGCCAATAGACGTGGTTGGCGGCATGTGACTCAAAGGGTAATGAGAAGCCTGAGAGAGGAACGACAGCAGGTAATAATCCTCTTTCCACATGTGAGTGACAACATGCTAACTGGGTTAGCATTGACCCCTGCTAACTGGGCAAGAGGCACTTTTTCAAGTGGTGTCCTCTTATATTTAGCAGGGGGAGAGCAATTGTCCCTCTTCACCCCAGCACAGTGTCTTTCTCGTGGCTGTTGCTGGTGGTGTTCTCCATCCTTTTAGATTGTGAGCCCTTTTGGGACAGGGACCCATTTAACTTTAATATTATTATTTGCCTGTAAACCGCTTTGTGAACTTTGTGTTGAAAAGCGGTATATAAATACTATTGATTGATTGATTGATTGATTGACTGACTGACTGACTGACTGACTGACTGACAACAGCCACTTTCTTATTTCTCATTATTTTTAGGTCCCATCAGTTCATTTTTTCAGGCAGGCATCTGTAACTGACATACAGTACGCCATGGGGAAGGCATTGGTCAGTTTTGGAAGGATGGGAAAAGGGGAAAATGCAGGTAAGACGGGAACCCTGAGAGGCCCCTGGTCTTGCAGGGCATATTTGGAAGCAATCTATGCTCCAGACTCACTCAATTGCATTCTCTCTCCTGGTCAAGAGCCACTCCACAAAGTTCTTCTTCAGCATGTTGTCCAGTGTTCGACTGTAATCGCTGGCTAGGGTTCCTTCGGAATACCTCTTCTGCAGGAGCCTGGGATTCTTTGCATTTGCCCTGGGTTAAAGGAGCAACACAGAGTACAAGTGTCAGGAATACACTTGTTACTAACTCTAGGTCAACCCTGCTAATTTCTGTGGGACCATGATTCTCTCTTAGTTCTTGTCATCCTTTTAACTGAAGTATTAGTACAATTTTCTGGCGGGACAAGGTGTTTATTGCTGGATCAGTCAGGCAGGAGGGGCCTTTCTTGACTTGTATAAGGAATGGTGGGGCCACAATTGTGGAAATGGCTAATGTCTCAGCCACATGTGGGTCTCTGGATCTCTTAAGCAGCTCTACCCATTTTCCCTCACTGCCCTGTGGCTGGCTGTTGTAAGAATTCTTGAGGTAATGGATATGAAGCCCTTTGAATTCTCTAGACTGCAATCCTACGCACATTTACCTGGGAGTAAGCCCCATGTAACATTGTGGGACTTACTTTCGAATAAACTTGTATAGGATTGTACCGTTAAAGTGCTATCCTCCTCCTCCTCCTCCTCCTCCTCCAGTTCCTATTTATTATAAAACATTTATTATGCTTAGTTAAGAGCACAATCCTAACCTGCGCTGGAACAGGCAGGCCAGTTGGCCTGTGCTGTATCCAACACAGGTTGGGACTGTGCTGGAGCCTCCACGGGGCAAGGAGGCATTTATCTCCTTACCCCGCAGTAAGCACCAGCCATCCCAATGGGGCTGCTCGAATCTGCAAGTCTGAGCATGCGGTGGTGGTCTGAATTGGGGCCACAGGATCCAGGGACAGGGAGTTGGATGCGACCTAATGGCCGCATCTAGACTCCACCCACCTCCCCAGGCCACCTCGCCAGCTGGAATGCCCTCCCCTGCCCCAGGCCACCCACCCACCTGCCTTCTCCCTGCCCAGAGCAGCCCCTGCACCAGCAGAACCTGGCTGGCGTGGAATCAGCATACCAGGTGCCTGCTCTGGCACAGCGCACCTTCCACTGGCACAAACATGCTTTATATGGTGCATTCGCAACAGTGCTTGGTAGGCGGAAGTGGCTTGCAACCACCGGAAAAAAGTTTAGGATTGTGCCCTAATTGGATTGCTAGATGATCCTTCCCAAAAGTGGGAAGAAACATTCTTTTCACATCCCCTGAAAGCACAGGGTACTCTTGGAGGGTACACTCTCCATAGGTATCTGTTTCAATGGACTGTATCCAAATACAAGGAATCCCAGCAGTCCAGGGCCCTCAGATGGATCCACTGAAGATCCCTGTAACCACTTCTGCAACCATCACATGGTGTCATGGTGGTGGTGCATCTTTCCTGAAACCCAGAGCAGGCACTGTTGGGTAGATTCACATGGGAATTTCCAGTGGGGTACCACCTCTGCTACCCTACTATGTGCATAGTTGAGGCAGCCCCTCATCCTCCAAGGGAAAGGGGCAGGAATCTGCTTCCTGTCGGAGACTAGAAAAATGACATATTTCATTGGATAGAGATTCATGGTAAAGCTTTAGACAAGGCACGAGGTGAACCTGGCCTTGAAAACCCCTGTGCTGTCGATGTCTGGGTCATCTGCTTACCTGGTGCCGTTTTCTTCCATCATCACAAAGCTGAGAGAGACCAGAAGGAGGGAGAGAACTTTGAAGGGCATCATGCTTGAGTCCTATAGTTTAAAAGTAGCACATGGTACAAGTTTCATTGGAATTTGACCTAAAAGGGATTCTTGGGTCTTTCACTAATGCTGCAGTTTGTAATCTTTGAGAACTCTGTTCTCAAGGAGCAGGTATTTAATGCAATTTCATTCATTTCAATTTAATTTCATTCATTTCATAGCACAAGCAAGATTGGTGGGCATCAGTGCATATATTGGTACAGGTTTATCACCATCTTCTTCCTAACCAGCAGCACCTGCTCAGGGGCTGTAAGCCACTGGCCCTTGGTACATGTGTCTGAATGCATACTGATGCTCTATGATAACCACAGTGCAATGGGGCAGGACACGCTTTGGTGCCTGAAATTGAAATTCCAAACATCACTATCCCCTTCCCCTGGTAATGAACACAGGGCACAATTAGCTGAAAATGTATCCTGTTCAAGCCTCCTTGGTCAGCTCCCATTCATTTTAACGAGTCTTGCATAGGAGAACTATCTGGAGGATTGCGTTTCACAGAATAAAGTGGTCTGCCTCCCATTCTGCAACCAAAACATAACCACGTCACCTTGTCTTATAATAGGACTGCTTTTGCAATAGACCTGGACTTCTTATAGATTTTTGTGCTGTTGCACTTTTCTCCCATTCTATCCCCTCTTCACTTATTCAAGCTGTACTACCCTCAACTGGTCATATTGTTACATTGGAGTTTCAGCAAGTGCTCAATGCTAAGCATGTTGTTTGGAGGTAACCCCACCACATTCCTTGCGATGAAGGGACAATTATCTAGCATATACACTTAATAAGTATGCTCATCGCCATCAGGAGATCAGCACTTGGGATGGTGCTGCAAGTCACTTGTGCCCAGTTTGAACCCAACCCAGTCACATCGAACTAGAGGAGCAGATATTTAACGCAATTTCATTCATTTCCATTTAATCTGCCTGTCTCGATTTGCATGCATCTCAAATAAGTATGAGTGTTGCATTAGAACAGGTCAGCATCACAGTTTTTTCACATGTGTATTTTGCATTCTGTTCCCATCCTAAACATAAGTGGAAGTGATTCCATAAGGAGATGCTCTTTATTTGAGTAGCATCCAGAGTTGCTTGCTTTGAAAGACCTTGTTCTGGAGAAACAGGATGGAACTTGGAATGTTACCCATTGATTATAGATATGTAGATATGGATGATAAAAGCATTCTGAGTATGTAAGAAGAAAAACCCAGCCTCTCCTTTATTATAGAGGGGGGAATGGCAGGAGAGTGAACTATTTGTCTGGGGTGAACTTGCCTGTTGGCAAGGATGGGGTGTGCAGAGCCTGACTCTGGGACTTTGAAAAGAGTACTTGGGTAAATGGACCCAATATAAAAATGAAATGAATGAAAGTGAGCCTGGCGGTTAGCTGCAAATACTGTATGCATTTTTGAAATCCTATTGGGGGAAGGCTGCTGAAGAGGTCAATTTGGAATGGAGAACTGGTAGGCTGGGAAAGGGGTAAGCAAAGCACTCACACCCTCTCCACCAGCCATTTTTCCACTCCCCGTCACCTTAGACTTGGAAGAGGAAAAAGATGAGCAGAAGAGGAGCAGAAATGGTAAAAATGGCCATCAAGCTCCAGTTGTCTGTATTTAATGTGTAATGCGAAATATTCCTGGCCCTCAGATGGATCAATCAAATGTTAAAAGTCTTACCTTTGGGATCTTGCAAAGTTGCTCTTGAGAAGAGAAGAGACTAGCATCCAACGGGAGCCCAGGGGAGTCTTTATATACCCCAGGGTGTGACAAAGTGAGGCCATTTCCACGGCACAAAACAGGAAGCCCCACATCTAATCAAGCCAGGTTAAAAGCAATTTAGACCAGGCACTCTGGGTTCACTGACCTATAGAGCATGAAAACGCCCTTTTAGAGCATGTTTGCATTCACGGTAATTAAACTTCTGCTGCGTGGCTCAAATGAGGATCCGGTGCATTTTCTATAATTAAAGCCATTAACCATCCAGATTTCCCCCAGAACATTCCTCTCTTAATTAGCAAGCCCCAGCAGACAACGTCCATACAAGCGGTCTTCTCTGGGACATGTCCTGAATTTTGGCTCGTTCTCCAGTTTGCTACCAAAGTTAGGGTTGTCCCCTTTTAAGATGAAAAATTACACAGGCCAACATATATTTTGCTGTCTTAAAAGGTAGACCTATTCCTGGGTAGGTTTGGGATGCTGATTCCAAAAATGGCATCAATTTTGCCTATCACGTCTAGTTTTGGAGAAATGGCATAGCCATGATGTAGGCTTCCTCATGAGGAAGCTGCTTGAGCCATTTACTAACATGGCTGTGCTGTATCTCCAACTCTCCATGTGCTGTATCTCCATATCACATCGAGTGATATGGTAAACAAATGTCATTATTGACATTGGAATCAACACCCCAAATTCATACAAAACCACCATAAATTTTGAAAAAAAAAGTTCTTCTGACCTTCAGTTTCTCAGGCCTGTATTATCACAGTCCAGCTTTCCACCATTCATCGGAGAATAGAACAGACAAGACACCTCAGAACTTCTTGGCACAACAGTATATATTGGATATATATTGGACAAATATAGGATATCTGGAAACTATCTTTTAATTAAATATAGTGTTGGAAAACAGGTCACTGAAGCCTAATGGTCATTAAAGTCACAGCACAATCCTATATAATATTTAATTATTAAAAATATGTACAGTATATACTGCTGATGTGGGACAAGTCAAGTGTCTATTTTTGGATTTAATGGAACACCACCCTTGTAGGGTAGCACAGTAACCAGCAAACAGTAGAGGTTCTGGCAACAGTTAAAGCAGCCAGCAGCAACTCTTAGTGGGAAAACACTTCTTGGCTAAAGTCCAACCGTTGAGAGCCTCCTTAACATGGCTCTGTACCCCATTGTAGTTATTTTTGGCTCTGTAGGTAATACTAGTGATTGCTATGCTCATGATGGTCAGATAGAGGTGTAACCAGATACAGCTAATGCAGTATTTGTAAAGGGGTAAGACCAGGATATAATGGGAACAGGTATGGACCCCATCAAGGGGGGGACAGTGCTGAGAACATCCTCTCCTTCCTTTACACGTGTACAGATCTAACTCCATTTTGGATTTCATCCTGGGAGTTATGAGCTGCTATCCTGCAAAGAGGTCACAAAGGTGATCTGCTCAGGATGTAGCACAAGACAATGCCGACCATTAAGAATTGGTGCCAGGGACATCCAAAGTCTCCCTTCCCTCAGGGTTTCTTGTGATGCAAATCTGAATATCTGACCAAAGGGCATTGCGAGGACAAGCTCTGCCTAAATCTCTCAGTTTAGATTCTAATCTGCCCAGGAACTAAACTCACCTGGAAAGTCTTTTTGGGCTAAGCCAAAAGGTCTCCCCACCAAAGTTTAAAGCAGCAACAGAAAAGGGCTGGAGCATTAGAGTGATTTTGTAAAAGAAACAAAAAGTTGTGTTTAGAAAAGGCATGGAGCAGTTTTAAAAGGAACAATGTTTTGGCTGGATATTAAAGAAATAGTGCTTTCTCAGCAGAAAGAGAAAAGGGGGGAAGTGTTAAAATGTTGTGGAGAAGGTTTAAAGACTGTACCTGCCTTTGTTTTCTGTATCTATTGTCAATCTTATCACCACTATTGTACTCCAGAAGGGCTATTCAAATGCAGACTCTCTTCCTGCTACCCTAGAATGGCTTTCATCAAGATGATTGGGTTAGAAGCAGCGGCATCATGCAGCCGGAACGCTGGGCGGGAGGAATGGGTGAGCAGCAGCCCGCCTGTTGCATACCGCTCCATTTCGCCGTCTTCCCCGCCCCCGTGAAGACGGCGAAATGGAGACGGAAGACGGCGAAACGGAGCGGTATGCAACAGGCAGGCTGCCGCTCACCCGTTCCTCCCGCCCAGCGTTCCGGCAGCATGACGCCACTGGTTAGAAGGAAGGTGTGGAAGGGAAGATTCCAACTCTTAAGGTTTGCATCTTCCTGTGTAAGTACTTACCACATTGATAACTGTTGTATCAAGCAATCAAATGTGTCAAGCACTTTGGCTAAATTTGTCTGGTTTAAATATCTCCTTTCTGCTTCTATGTAAATACCTCCTTCCTGTTTAAATATGCCAACCCTATTGTAATCTTGTCTTAATAGTGGTGCCATTGTTGCTGCTAAATGTATTTGACCACCCTTTGTAATCACTTCTCCTTCCCTTTCCCTGACCCTTGGTTGGGGTCACACTGGAGGGGAGGGGGAGCAGCAGCAAAGAAGGACCACCAATCAGATGTCCCACATCACCAAAATTGCCAATAGCAGATTGCCAATGTTTTTATTTGTTGTTGCCAATTCCACATTTGCATGTTCAACTGTAAAGCTGATCAAGCCCAGATGTACAAATTACACAAGTTCTGTGGTCTCGTTGGAGGCGTATTGCATTTGTGTCCATTTTATTAATGCCCTACACTTTAGTAAAATGTATTTCTCTTTCTGCAACATCAGAGTCCAGCTGGTATTCTTTTACATCAACTTTCTTTTGGTAAGCTATAGCAGGAGGTCCCTAGAATGGGTAGGGACCAGGTGGGCTAAAAGGGTTTTGCTTACTTTGACAGCAACAGAGAACGCACGTCGGGGAAACGAAACCTGTATTGGGCAGGCTTCTATCTCTTTGCTTAAAGAGACAGGAACACTAGGGAGTCTCTCTCTTTGCAGGGTGATTTCCTCCCACTTCACTGCTTTTCAACAAACAAGTTCACAAGGCAGTTTAAAGATGGTACATTTATCAGTGCCTGCATTGCCTGTATATAGGATATGGAAAATTCAGAGAGAGATTGCTTCTGAACACCAGTTGCTGGGAAATAGCTGCGAGAGATGAATCCCGCAGGGGTTACACAGGAGATACATCTCCTGTGTATTGGCTTCTCAGATGTATCTGTAGACCCCCCTAGACTAGATGGATCTGGTAGGCCAGTGGGCTGACCCAGCACCCTTCTTCTGTACAAATGCCCATGCAGAGGTGTTCTGAATCAACATGGTCAGTCGTGGTGCTGGGCCATCCATCCACGAGGACAACTGCAATGATTGCTTCAGGCAGCAGATTGTTCTCCGTCAGCCCACTCATCTCCCCAACTCTCACTCCCTGAATTGGAAAGAGGAGAGGGAGACAGGGTGGAAAAGGAAGTGTCCCTTGTGCCGGCCCAGGAGTGTCGCAAATGCACTGTAAAATGCATTTGGCCCACACCTGGAGTCAGGGAGGACGGCGCATGTCCATGTGCCAGCCTCCGTGACTCCAAGAGTGGTGCAAATGCCACTCCAGGTTAGGATTGGGCCCCATATCACCTTCCTAGTACACTTTGAAAGCAATTATAATTTAGCACATTTTGAATTTAAAAATATATAACACCGCTTTCTGCACATCTACCTTTGGAAGACACCGAAATCCATGAAAAATAAAACAATTTTTTCCCCACCTCTAATTATATTTTAAAAATAGCCTTTAAGCATTTTCTATATATATATATATAAATGGACGTATGTATGTGTGTATGTATGTTATTTATAGGCGTCTCCGTGCCTTGACCCACAGCCATGAAACTTGGCACACACGTACCTTGCAGCCTGGAAGGAATCACTGCGGGGGTCAGACCCCCCTATAGCCTATAGTTTTTCAGGGAGGGGGGCCGGATCGTCAGGAACTAAGGGGATTGCATTGGACTACAGGTCTGCTGCCACCCTGTGGTCACAAACGATCCTGCAGGTTATGTGGGAGGGCTGCAGTAGCTCAGCTACTACACAGGGACAGAAATGAAAGTGAAACTAAACTGCTTTGCACTGCCTGAGTTGGCCAGGCTGGAAAGAGCAGGATCCAGAGAGTTCCAGCACCCAGTCGGATCTGAGAGGGACCTCTTTGCAGGGAGCTAACTGGCCACCTCTGCCTGTTTCTCAGACATCAGGGCTATCCTGCCACAGGACCTGCAGATACTGATCAGTGAGTGTGCCAATTGCATTATGCTCCTTTGCGTGATTCTCTCCCTGTATTCATTCCTTCTCCTAATACAAGCTGGGGATACTTTGTCCCCCGGGCAACACCGGGTAACAAACAGCTAGTGCAGTTATATTAGGAAATGTGCAGACAGAATCCTCCTCAATTGCTCAGGCTTGCTCCTGATTTCTGATGTCGTGGCCTGTGGGTTCAATCCAAGATAGTAAATCCTGTCTAAGTACCATTAACATTAATGGACACGCCAATGACATTGTATATCATTGCCAGACTTCTGGGAATGCCAAGCTCCAAGCGAGGTGGAGCTCAGCTTGGCTGGATTTTGAGCTGCATGGACACCTGGCTACACAGCTTAAAGGGAACACAGCTTGAAGTAGCCCACACAGAGCTTTAGTGATGTCTGCCATGGCTGGAGACGGCCCATTCATGAGGCCAACTGAAGTATTTTCATCAGGAAGTAGGCAGTTTTATGGGACGTGGTGGCGCAGCGAGTTAATCCGCTGTTGCTGGGCTTTCAACCGCAAGGTTGGGAGTTCGAGACTGCGTGACGGAGTGAGCTCCCATTGCTTGTCCTAGCTCCTGCCAACCTAGCAGTTCGAAAGCACCTAAAAAATGCAAGTAGATAAATAGGGACCACTTCGGTGGGAAGGTAACGGCGTTCCGTGCGCTATGGCGTAGAGTCATGCTGGCCACATGATCGGACAAAAACGCCGGCTCTACAGGCTTTGAAACGGAGATGAGCACCGCCCCCTACAGTCGGTCACGACTAGACCATTCGGTCGTGGGGAAACCTTTACCTTTACCTTTAGGCAGTTTTACCACCTTCTATGTAAAACACAATCTGCCTCACAACATAGTTTTCATTAGTGATCTATAAGTAATGATCAAGCCAAATTTTAACTTTCTGGCTTTAATCGGAACTACGAGATAAATCAACGTTCCAGGCAATGTTACTGCCACATGGGTGGCTTTACAGGCCTTCTGAGTAAAGCACAGTGTGTCTCACAATGTTATTTTAATTAGAGATTCATAAGCCACAACCATGCCAAATTTCAGCATTCTAACTTAACCGGAAATAGGAGATGAATCAGGGAGCCAGAACTTTCACGTCTGTCTCTGTCTGTCTGTCTGTCTGTCTGTCTGTCTATACACTGTATACACTGTATATATATAAATATAGGCTGTGACTGGCTTTAAGCCTTTTAATTTTGATATTTTATTCTGGAATATGTTTTTTTGTAAATGCTGTCACATAGCCACTTTGGAAACCTCTGCCAAAAAGTGTGATTCTAAATTTTAAAATTAATTAAAGTAGTCCATTTGAAATCACTGAAGCTGTGATACCATGCCTTTGTGCAGCTGCCCATGCATGCAGAGCCATCGCAAGAGGCATCGCACCAAGGGTAGTCATGCCATTGTGATGTCATTTCCGGGTTCCACTTCCGAGGAGGAGGTGCTGGCAGTGGTGGGGACCCCGTGATCCAGCCGCCCCATTCCTTCTAGTTCCCTGTGTGGCGTCCCCCTTCAAGTGGCACCCAAAGCACATGCCTGACTTGCATATGCCTTGATATACTGTACCTCTGCATGCATGTCAATGGAACTTGCACAAGAGCTCTTTCCAGTTGATTGTGGCCTGCAAGTCAAATGTATCTCTCTGCCACTCTGCCTCCATTATCAATGCTCAACCTCCATGGGCTCAGGCAGCTCAGGCTTCCTTCATGGTAGCTCAGCCTCTGAATGACGCTGCAATAATAATGCCACCGTGATACAAAACAGCTAAACATGTGCCAAACGCCAATCTGTCCACTGTACAGTACGCAGGGCTGGTAATCAATTAGTGTGAACTGTTTATATTAGCCCAGTGGCTTTATGGCCTCTGTTCCAGGCACTGCACTCTAGGCAAGCCAGATATCACATTTCCACAAAGTGCTACTTGCACATTTGTTTTTCCTTCATTAAGTGCTTCTGTAAGATTGGGAGTTAATAGCATGAAATAAATATCTAACAATGTTACAGTCCTGCTGTTATGAGCTATTGCCTGCCCTTTCATCCTATCAGCTTGCGGGAGGGGATTTCCTTGTTCTAAAAACACCTATCACACCCTTTTAATTTAATGCCTGGAGTGAGGACGGGGGCAAGGGCAAGGACGCCATGCTAGCAACCCTGGAGAGTTTGGTTTCACACCAGTCTAAGGGTGCAATCCTAACCTGGAGTTAGGCTGGCACAGTTAGGCCAGCTAAGTTTGGCTTGCACATGGGACACTGCAAAGTATGTTCGGACCACTCTCGGAGTCAGAGAGGCCAGCACACAGACATGCACCATCCTCCCTGACTGAGAGTGGTCCAAACATACTTTACGATGGCCCTTGTGCCAGGCAGACTTTGCTGCCCAACTCCAGGTTAGGATTGTACCCTTTACGGCTCGGGTCCGGGGTATTTGAGGGACCGCCTCCTTCCATATAATCCTACCCGTACTCTTGGATCATCTGGGGGGGCCCTTCTGACTGTGCCGCCACCAGGAGAAGTGAGAGGGGCGGTGGCCAGGAAGAGGGCCTTTTCGGTGGTGGCCCCCCAACTTTGGAACACCCTCCCCTTCGAATTGAGAACTGCCCCCTCTTTGTTAACTTTCCGGCGGGGGGCTGAAGACCTTTTTATTTCAAAAAGCTTTTAACTGTTGACAGGTTGGCTGGCTGGCTGGTTATACTTTTATATTTTATGATCCACATGGCCTGTTTTAAATTCTGTTGTTTTAGTTTTAGTTTTATTGTACTTTAATATTGTTTTAAATTGTTTTTAATGTTAAGTTTTTTATATTTTATATTGTTGTAATGCCGCCTTGAGTGCCTTCGGGCAATAGGCGGGGTACAAATTCAATAAATAAATAATAAATAATAAATAATAAATAAATGTTTCTGTACTGATGAAGACTGGCAATTCCCTGCCACTGCCCCCACCACCACTTTGATACTCTGATTAAGGGAAATGTTGATGGATCAGGGTCCACAGCGTTTTGCTGAGCTGTGGTGGCTATTAGCACTTGGAACTCCATCATAATACAGACCTTCATAGCAATACACGGGGATGGTTCGCATGTGCTTGTTCGTCACTTGATTGCACCATTGAGGGATAACTTGTACACATGAAAGGGGCCATCACAGATTTTCACCTCTCACAGAGAGCTTTCACATCCCAAGACAATGCTTTCCAATTGAGTCAGTTTAGACATTTTGGCTGCATCAGCGCACAGCAGAACAAAATGATAATGAGGTGGGTAGGATGAGGGGATAAGTTGGGCTGAAACACATCAGACTAACATGACAAGGTACAGTACTTCTTCTGAAAGGTCTGTCATGTAAGAAAAAAGCTACTCCCTAGAAATAGAAAGCTAGCACTTCAGGGAAGGATTTATCTAGCCCAGCACCCTGCTCCCCACAACAAGCAAGACAACTGTCCTAGCAAGACAGATGCCTCTGGGAAGCCCACAAGCAGAATGTGAAGGGATAGGCCTTCTCTTGCTGCCCAGCAACATGAAGGTTCCATATAGCCATCATGACTAGTGGTTACTGACAGATGTGTCCTCAAGTTGGTGCACTTATTCCACAATACCTGCAGAGGCTCCATGGCCAGTCCAAGATCTCCTGATGTGGCATGCTAAGTATTACCCCCATTAGCCAGTGTTGTGCCAGCCTCTACTCCTCCCACTCTCCAATGTTCTAGCTCAGAACTCTCCTCCCCTCCACATTTCCTCTTCTTCTCTGTCCCCCTTTCCCAAACCAGGGAGTGAAGGGAGAAGGGGGAGCAGTGGAGGCAAGTAGGAAGACAGAAATGCCTGATGGCTGGGACTGAAACTTATGAGCTTCTGTACCACAGAGGCCAACCCAATATCTCCAGGCTCCGTGGACTGGAAAATGAAGAAAGGCAGACATTTGAAAGAGAGGAGAGTGGCGAGCTGGAGAGTCAGAGACACTCTAGCTCATCACTCTCTTCTCCACATTTCCTCATCCACTCCATTCCCCTCTTTCTTTTCTAATCCAGAGAATTGGAAGAGAAGCAGCGACTGGATGGAGATGGGCACTCCTTTGCCCATATGCCGCTTGAGGCAACCACCTCAGTCAGTCTTACGGATGGCCTTGACTTGTTTAATACTGAACTTCAGACCCTCCCCTCAGGCATGTACAAGAATCAAAGGCCACCATACCCTGCATGAGATGTTTGGAAAAGATCAGTTTACATTCCAATCCCAAAGAAGGGCAATGCCAAAGATTGTTCGAACTACCACACCATTGCACTCATTTCACATGCTAGCAAGGTGATGCTCAAAATCCTACAAGCTAGGCTTCAGCAGTATGTGAATCGAGAACTACCAGATGTACAAGCTGGTTTCTGAAGAGGCAGAGGAACTAGAGATCAAATTGCCAACACTCGCTGGATCATGGAGAAAGCAAGAGAGCTCCAGAAAAACATCTACCTCTGCTTCATTGACTATGCTAAAGACTTTGATTGTGTGGATCACAACAAACTGTGGCAAGTTCTTGAAGAAATGGGAGTACCAGACCACCTTATCTGTCTTCTGAGAAACCTGTATACGGGTCAGGAAGCAACAGTTAGAACTGGACATGGAACAACCGACTGGTTTCAAATTGGGAAAAGAGTACGACAAGGTTGTATACTGTCACCCTGCTTATTTAACTTATATGCAGAATACATCATGAGAAAGGCTGGGCTGGATGATTCACAAGCTGGAATCAAGATTGCTGGGAGAAATATCAACAACCTTAGATATGCAGACGATAACACTCTAATGGCAGAAAGTGAGGAAGACCTAAAGAACCTTCTGATGAGGGTGAAAGAGGAAAGTGCAAAAATCGGCTTGAAGCTCAACATTAAAAAAACTAAGATCATGGCAACCACTCCCATCACTTCCTGGCAAATAAAAGGGGAAGAAATGGAAGCAGTGACAGATTTTATTTTCCTGGGCTCCAAGATCACCAGAGATGGTGACTGCAGCCATGAAATTAAAAGACATTTACTTCTTGGGAGGAAAACTATGGCGAACCTAGACAACTTAATCAAAAGCCAAGACATCACCCTGCCAACAAAGGTTCGCATAGTCAAAGCGATGGTTTTCCCAGTAGCAATGTATGGCTGTGAGAGCTGGACCATAAGAAAGGCAGAGCACCGAAGAATAGATGCTTTTGAATTATGGTGTTGGAGAAGACTCTTGAGTCCCCTGGATTGCAAGGAGATCCAATCGGTCAATCCTCCAGGAAGTCAAGCCTGATTGCTCCCTGGAAGGACACATCCTGAAGCTGAAGCTCAAATACTTTGGCCACCTCATGAGAAGACTCTTTAGAAAAGACCTTCATGCTGGGAAAGATTGAAGGCAAAAGGAGAAGGGGGCGGCAGAGGATGAGATGGTTAGATAGTGTCACCGAAGCGATGAACATGAAATTGGGCAAACTCCGGAAGCTAGTGGAGGACAGGGAGGCCTGGCGTGCTGCAGTCCGTGGGGTTGTGAAGAGTCGGACACGACTTAGCGACTGAACAACAACAACAACAAATGCAAATACATGAAAATTCAGGGATCCTCATGGCCACATGGATCAATATTGATCAATAACATGCTCCTTCCCACATGTGCTGCTATTCGCTTGCTTATTTTCTAAACAATAAGTAGCTGCCCAGGCTGTAACTTCCTCTCCGATACTGGCACCAGAGGAGGAGAGGGCATTTCTTCTCTGCCAATTTCCGGTCTCCAAATCAGTCTCTCTCAACTGTTTTCAGCCCTGTAAGATAAAAGAAATGGGTGTATCTTGACTTCTAGACGTAGACAAAGGGAGGCAAGCACCCACTAGTCATATAGGTCGTCACCACTGCTGTTGTCCCCCGCACCCACTACTGAATTATTGTGGTAACTTGAAGGGACGTTTCATACATTCAGTCTGCTTTTATTATTATTATTTTTAAAATTATTATTTACCTAACACAAAAATGTTGGAAAACAAGCCTTTAAACATATATAGAATTTTCTATAAATTACCACAAGCATAGAGGAATACATCATTTTCATAAAAGACGAACTAATCTAATCTTCTTTTAGTACATTATAAAAGTCTCTTTCAACCATTTTTAAAATAACCTGTTTCCCTTTGCCAATCATTTACTTTTTATTCTTCAAATCCACAAACCATTATATCACTTTTCTCCTCCTGAAAAAAAGTGGCTTCCAGATTTTTTTATAAATGTCTATACTGATTTCTCCTTAACTAAAATTATAAGTATGCCCATTTCTGCAAGTTCCCAAACCTTCATCCACCAGTCTTGGGTGGAATTTTTATAGATTTCTAGTGTCGTTCATATAGTATTCTTGCTGCTGTCGTCATATATAAAAATAACATTTCAAAGTCCAGAATGTTTTTATTCCTTATTATCATCAGTCATGATCTTTAAGGGGCAGTTCTCAACATATTCATTTCTATGATTATTTAATTTATATGAACTATATAATTTATATGAACTATACATTTTTCTTATGATCAGCATAGAATCAGAGAGTTTGGACCCCAGAAACCCCAGAAACCAGCTACTCCAATCCCTGTCTATAGCAGGAAATCCTATTTGTTTTTCATGGTTCTGTACTGGCATTGATTTAACTATAGCTATATAAGATAAGATAAGAAATTTATTTGTCATTACACTCACAACTGGGTGCAACGAAATGAGGTGCTCTTCCCCACGGTAAAACTAGACAACACCAAAACTAAAATATGCACAGTCAACCATACAGCAATCACTTATACAAATATAAATACCCCATTACTTCCCACAATATAGCTTCCACACACACTTATGACCCCGCATTTAAACTCAATACTGCACTTGGATAGAAACTGTTCTTAAATCTGCTCGTCCTTGCTTTCAATACCCTAAATCTCCTTCTCGATGGTAATAGTTCAAAGAGCTGATATCCCGGATGAGCGGAGTCCTTCAGTATATTAGGTATCTTCCTCTTACATCTATTCTTATATAGTTCTTCCAAAGAGGGGAGTGAACAGCCAATGATGTTTTGGGCCGTCCTAATCACCCTTTGAATTGCCTTTTTCTCTGCCACTGTGCAGCTCGTGAACCATACACAGAGACAGTAGGATAGTATGCCCTCAATTGAACTCCAATCATTTTGTTTGTTTGATAAGTGGGTTTTAATTTATTTTTGATGAGATATTGTTCTGTGTCTTTAATACGTAAGCTGTTGTGGATGCCATTGGCAGTAAAATGGAATCAAATTTTTTTTTATGAATTTTCATATATCTATCTATCTATCTATCTATCTATCTATCTATAATTATATATATAACATACAATGTAGAGAAATAATTCTATATGTTTTTTAAAAAGTAGCATGAGTACAGACCCCCCCTCAAAAGACAAATGTGAATGGTTTTCCTAATCAAAAAGGCATGGATCTGTGCTAGAGAATTTACCAGTAATTAATTTAATAAAAATAAGTTCAAGGAGTCTACTTGCAAACATATAAATTGGGGGGAAAAGACCAAAAAATACATCCAAGTGTTTATGAGTAAATGAACACAAAGGTATTTTCAGCCTTGTCATCTCACAGCATACTGACAAGGCGCACCATCAGTTTTTTGACAATTGTTAAGATACACTGTGCTGCTGGGGGTGGGTGGGGTTCACATCTCCCAATGGCTCTTCTAATAAAAATAAACCTCCCCAAACGCCCACGGCACACCTGCAAACCATTCGAAGCACACCAATATGTCTACACATTGCAAAACGTAGTGTTTTGCCCCTCCTCTCGGAACGCCACTGTTCTGAGTTGTGGGTACCATTTTTTCCAGAACCACTGCCAAAGATGGCTGCTGTGCTCAGAGATGTGTGTCTTAACCCGCAGCTGTCCTTGCCGCAAGGGGCTGTCTTCTTTGATTGCTGCTGCCTCCTATTTTCTGCCTTGCACCTTTCTTGCCCAACCTGGGCCTTTCAAGAAGAGCTAGGCTTTGAAGCCTAGCTTGGCTAGGCTTGGCTAGTACCTAGGCAAGCCTAGCTTGGCTAGGTACTTGGCTGCTACCTGTGCTCTGCTATCTGACTTCCAGCAGGGTGAAGCCAGGCAGAGCAGTGTCGTGCAGCCTCTGTGGCAGTGAGGCCAAGTACTACTTACTGTATGGAGACATATCTCACTGATTTAAAAGCAGGGCACAACACCCCTGTGAACTAGGTTAGGTGCGTGAAGGAAGCTGAGGTGAGGATAGGAAACCATTGAGAGTGTGTGGCAGCCTTGCTGTCTGAGGCACCTTCCTGAGGGGAACTGATTTGTTGTGCTGTCATGAGAGAAATGGAGGGGGGTGGCTGTGGATGGAGTTTTTCCTCCCACCCACCCACCCCCATGAGAATTTTGATGCACACATCACAGAATGTGGTGGCTTGAAAAGAAAATTAGACAAATTGATGGAGGGCAAGTCTTTCCAAGATATGTCTACTCAAAGATAAGTCCCATTGTTAGTGGGACTTATAGTTAACTATGTATAGGCCCGTAGCCAATCCTAACTCCCTGCATAGCAGAGCAGCAGCACCAATGTGGCCTCCGCTGCATCCTGAGGGGGAGTTTCAGCATGTTGAGGCCTCCTCAGTGTAAGGGAATGTTTGTTCTCTTGCTCCAGGGTAAGCCCCAGCAGCTGCCATGGGTCAACTCAGCCTGCACCAGCTCTAAGCAGGTGCCGCTGGTACAATGTGCATTCTGGCAGCGGATAGAATCAGGCCATTAGTTAGGTAGGATAATCATCAGTGGTGTCATCCAAATGATTTAGGAACAAGCAGTAGTGTCAGCCTACCGGTACGCGGGGCGTGTCTTCCGGGTGAGCGGCAGCGCGATCGCTGCGTTCTGTTGCGTAACGGCGAAAGCCCGCCCGCTGCGGGCGGGCTTTCGCCATTATGCAACAGAACGCAGCGATCGCACTGCCGCTCACCCGGAAGACACGCCCAGCGTACCGGTAGGCTGACATTACTGGGAACAAGTACTCACTTTTGATTGGCACTCGTCGCGGTCCGCCCACCAGAAGTGACGTCATAAGCCGGAAGTGATGTCATGACAGGAAGTGAGGTCATAGCTGGAAGTGATGTCATGATTGTTGCCATGGATGTGATCATGTTTGTAATAACTTCAGCTTTAGTTAATAACTTAACTTTTATTGCTTTGCTTTCTAGAGATGTGTATATACATATTTTGCTTCAACTGTTCCCTGGTTAAATAGCAGGCTAGACTGTACTAGATTGGGAGCCCTTTTGGAACAGGGAGCCATTTAACTTTAATGTTAAATGCAAGGAGCCGGCAAGGAGCAGGAGGGGGAATGGGCGCCCACCGGGCCGCGCGACTACGTGGGCGCCCGACCAAGTGCCGGGCCGGCCAGCAAGGAGCAGGAGGGGGAACGGGCGACCAAAAAAAGACTGCGTGGGGGCTGGGGCTGGGGGGAGGCTGCAGGAGGAACCGGGACGCTGGATCTGCGCGGCTGGAGGGAGCGGGAGCCCCAGGCAGCCTACCTTCTCATGCTTGCTGCCTTGTTCCTGGGTCTCCCTCGCTGCTGCTGCTGCTGCTGCCTCCGTTCCTCTTGCTCTACTGCTACCGCCACCACCACACTGCCTGCCTGCCTGCCTCCTCACAGAAAGTGCAGGCAACGGCTGCGGGCATGCAGTATGCATGCGCAGCTGCTGAGCCAACCAGCCGACAGGGCCAGCTTCGAGTGGGCGGGGCCAACTCAACTTCTAGGAACCGGTACTCAAGTAGTGGTGCATAGTGGGTGCATGACATCACTGATAATCATGTTCAGGTCAGCCCTTGTCATTCGCAGGTTTGTGATCTGCAGATCTGACTCAACGGAGATCGCAAGCTCACATTGGAAGGCCTCAGAGGCCAAGGCCTTCTGAAAGGAGCTTCTGGTTTAGTGAAAAACCGGAAGTGCCTTTCAGAAGCCTCTGGGAGATCTTCTGAGGTGCGGGGAGTGGGGAGGCATGCACAGCCTTCCCCCAACTCAGAACACTTGTGGACGCGACTGGCAGTTCTGGTCATGTCCAGAGGTCCTGTAAGGCCTGACTGTAGATTTCACTCTCCGCAGATTTTGGTGTTCAGTTGGTCCATTTTCGGACCCGCCCTCCCCTCCACAGATACCTAGGGCCAACTGTATATAGCTTGGGCTTGCTAATATATTGCAAGCATGTATTGATGGCTAGCTCTTTTTGTATTACCTACTTGTGAACAAAAAATGTGTGTGTGTGTGTGTGTGTGTGTGAGAGAGAGACAGTTCTTTTTGCATTTCTTTGCTTTCACAGCCACGAATGGCTCTGAAGGTCACTTTACATAGGGTCCCGAAAAACTTCGTGCTTTGCCTCCTTCTAGGAATGCTACTCTTTTGTATTAATAATAGTAATCATAATTTTTTTAAATCACTGGAACAGAACCCCAGTGGATAAAGAGACATGACCTGTATACTTATAAAAGGTATTATGAGGTCTAGTTATGATGTGGAGAGAAAGTATAGAGACAATATTTTTCTGCCTTTCGTATAACAAGAGAACTCTGTCTTGTCCAGTTGAAAAGATTGGCAATAAGATCAGAACAGGAAAAAGGAAGCATTATTTCACACAACCTATAGTAACCTTGTGGAATTCACTGCCACAGGATGTGGTGATGCTGGCCATTAGTTTAAAAAAAGGCAAATTCATGGAGTATTCATGGTCTAACTTTCAGTTATGATAACTTTCAGTTATGATAACAAATTCATGGTCTAACTTTCAGTTATGATAACTACTGGAAGTAGAGCCTCCATTTCAGAGGCAGGATACCTCTGAATACCAGCTGCTGGGGACATACAATGGATTGTTATTTGCATGTTGTGCTTGAGGGAGTTCAAGAGATTTTTGGCTGACCACTGTTGAAAACAGGATGCTGGGGTAAATGTCTACTGGGTCTGATCCAGTATGGTTTGTTCTTAGGTTCTCTCTACAATCCCCACCCACAGCTGCCATCTCATCTCTCTCCCTTCTTTCCTGCCCGACTTTCCACACTTCTTCAAACAATGTCTCAGTTCAAGATCTTACAACTGAACTGCAACATGAGGGCAGCATTTTGGTGAGCACTGTGAGTATAAAACACATCATCAGGAGAAACGTGGAGGAAGTGTTCTGGACTGTCCATTCACATTTGATGTGAAGGAGTGTATGTGGGGAAGGGGGATGTGTGTTTTAATACTTCCCCCATTGAAAAAGTACTGTTTACATTTACAAACTTAGTTGAGGTTTCTCCCTAACCTGCTTGCTATCTATGTGAAGGGCAGATTTTTTTTTACATTTTATTTTAGTATGAAAGAATGGTTAAACATGCAACCTGAACCAAAACTGTATACTTAGATCTGCAGCATGTGGTTTGCTCAGTCATGTGTTTCAAGTCTGGAAAAATGTAATACTTCTACAACTGTGTCCATCATGTCATCACCAGGGATTTCTGATAACGGGGTTAACATTGTCCCACCTGTGTGGGAAGCGGCATTGCAGAAACAGCTTGCCATGGAGTGGATTAGCTGCCACATGGCTGGTGATGTGTTTGAACTGGGCGAAATGAAGTGGGATTCAGGGGGTTCGCCCAGGTTCTATAAAACCGGTTGTTAAATGGCCGGGCCCCGCCCACTCACTTACCTTGGCTGGCTTCGGGTTTTTTTTTGCTCCGGCTATGATGTCATAGAACCGGTTGTTAATTTATTTGAATCCCACACTGAGCTTAGGTACAGGAAAACAGTGACGTGTTCAAATGAGAAACGGATCCTTCCTCTTGTTCTGGGATCATTTTCTCACTCATGATGTGCCTCTCTCTCTCTCTCTCTCTCTCTCTCTCTCTCTCTCTCTCTCTCTC
>JAJKFI010013046.1:0-36107 GCA_029204185.1 Lerista edwardsae
CTCTGGACAGGTACAACGAGGCAGGTACACAGGCAGCTGTGGGGGGGGAGCGAGACTCAAGATTGCAAACTCACAGGCTTTCTAAGCTGGCTCTTCGGCAAAGTGCGTCTGCAAACACTTTACTTGTGGGAACAACGCATTCCGAACAGGAAGTGGCACTGAAGGGTCTCTGCGAGGGGAATGTCTAGCACCTGAACACCCCTTAGTAACAGAAACTGTTCTGTGATCCTTATCAGGTTCGCTCCACTAATGTTCCACTGCTAACCTAAGATGACAACATGTCACGTGAGCAATTAAATACTCAAGAGAGCCAGCCAGGTGATGTAATCTATTAGCAGGCTCACAGAACATCATAAGCAGCCATCAAGGAGCTACAAGTCAACATCCATTTCTCTCACACCAGACAGACACAAGCAACTTAGGATGGGGGTGTGGGAAACAAACAACAAGCAATCTTGCTTGCTCACTCATCTTCATAAAGGCCGATGGACAAGAGCACTCGATTAAAAATATTTGGAGCCAATTACTACAACATAAACTCTGCAGGCAAAATGGATTGCAACATCTAATGTTCATGGAAGGTTTCATAATTGGCTCCTTGAGTATTCTTAATTACACATGTTGCACTCTCAAAACTTTTAAGCCTTTCCAGCCTAGGCTAGAAATATAGAGGCCAGGGGTGTCAGACATAAGGCCCATGGGCCAGATATGGCCCGAAGAAGCTCTTTATCCAGCCCATACAATTGGGTTCTCTTAACACCACTAGCAGGTGCTTTTAGTTGCTGAGCTGTGAAATATGCATGAGCAGAAGCAGCACTTTTGAAAGGGTGACAAGGGAAGAGCACAGTTGTCATGGGGGCCACCCTTTCAGCAGTGCCACTTCTGCTGAAGTGTCACGGCTGAAAGGGCGGCCCATGTGCTAACTGCATTCTCTCAGTGCTGTTCCTTGAGCAGCACTGTTTCTGCCAAAGTGTTGGGCAGGGCAGACAGAAGGAGGACTCAGAAGGCAATGAGCGATATGAGAGAAGGTGGAGGAACGGCAGGCCAAGAGGGGCCTATGTAGGTATAGACTGTGGTATAGGTATAGTAGGTATAGACTGTGTTAATCTCAGAGGTTTAGCAACTGTTCTTGTTTGGCAAGAGCCGCCACCACTACAGATGTCAGATGTGCACAGGAGCAGGTGGCTTGGCACACCATTGTCCCTGCACTGAGGAAGAAGCTTCTCCAGCTTCTGGCATCTCCTTTCTCCCCATCTTGGTCAATCTGTATCTCTGTTGAAGGGCCAGGTGGCTTCACAGCAACATGCCACAACTGTCTGACAGTTTCAGATTCATGACTTATTCAGTCTTTTAAAGAGATCTGAGTGCCTCTTTAAACAGCTTTGAATTTACAGCATTTACAGAAATGGACAGAAAAGGGCAAGGAAGTAAACAATTCATGGACAAATGCTTTAATTTGGTGCTGAATCATTAACCCCAGGTCATATCTGCAGCTATTTTGAATCTGGAGTAACACCAAGCCAATGGTCTGTGTAAATTAAATTGATTTGTTGCAGTAGATTACATATACATCCTTTAGGAGAAGCACTGCTATCAGCTGCCCTGTGCCAATGATCTGAAAATCTAATTTTCCACTAGAGGGTGGTATCAAGCAAATATTTGACAGTATCTTGCACAAGACACAGAAAAACTGGTAATTGCAATTGGGTGTGGCTGAGATTTTTATATATACTATACATACACATCCCTTGGAAACCAAGCCTGAATTGGAAATTTTACTCCTATTTTCCAAGTGTATTATTTTTGTCAGGGTCACCTCTTTCTTAAACACAAAAGATTGGCAGGCATGTTTGCGGAAGCCAAAAGCCTGTGGACATTTCTTAGCAGTTTTGTGACTAAAATACCTTCAGATGATGAACAGGTTTTTGAATGCTGCATTCTAAATTCTCAGTGCATTCAACATAAGCTTTACTTGTAAGGCCATTCACTTACAACTTCAGTGCAATATTACCAGACCCTGCAGGCAGAAGTTTTAGATCAACAAGACAAATGAGAATCTCTTTATGTACCTTTGCCTGTAATGATTAAAGAGTAACAACTAAAAAGGCAAAACGAATCCCGTATTTCAGTACTGCTATTTTTATGCAAATCCTATTGTTTTCATTAGTACTTGAAAGACTTCTTACCCAAGTCCTCATAATCTGCAACCTGACTTGAGAATACACAGAACAGAGGAGCCTGACTTGAGACTACAGAATCTCCTGAATCCCAAATTGGAAAATACTCCCCAGCTGAACTGTTGAGATGCCAAAAATAATCCACACTGTTACTGGGAATAAGGTCACCAATTAGACTTCATTATATAGCAGTGCTTCCCAAACTGTGGGTTGCAAACCAATTTCAGGTGGGTCAGCCATATTGAAAATATGGGAAGGTGGGATACTGATATGGGGAAGGGCTGCATGGCTATTTTGCTTGTGTCAAGGTTGTAAATGGGCTTTTTTCTTTCCGATTCACTTTGCTATTGGAAAATGGCTGAGAAATAACCAAACTTTTTGCTACAATCTCAGGAAAACAGCAGGCTCTGGTGTCACAAGGATGGTACCCCCCAGCCATGACATCACTTTTGGTGGGTCTTGGACAGATTGTCATTCTTGAAAGTGGGTCCCAGTGCTAGAGACCACTGTCATATTGTGATCTGTCAGGTAAATCCCAAGCTCTGTGGAAATGCTAGAATAGACAGATAAGCCTACTTGTAGCTCTTCTGCTTTGGGCTAAATATGTGAATGCAGCTTCAACTTCTGTTCAGAAAGCTCCTGAATCCAAAGCCAATTGTTCCACCCACCCTTACCATTCATTTCCCGCTACTGTGAAAGCACTGTTGTACTCAAGCATTGCAGATGCCAGACAGCAAGCAACACAAGCCACAAGCCTTTATACATTCACTGCCTTGTCTCCCAGTCCTGCTGCCAATCACCTATTGTGGAAGCAAGTGACTTTCCTTTCAAACAACCACTCACTAAAGAACAAGAAGCCTTATTCAAAAGCTATATCTATTGTTTTAAAAACTGCAACATACATGCCAAAAACTTGATCTCCTATTTATCTCCTAGAAATGTGGTATTTCCAATACCTCCATTTACAGCTAATCTAAGCCAATATTTGATCATGTTACATAGCTCAGGTAAAAAAAATGCTGAATACAAATTTGTGTGCATCCACTGGAATGATTTGCAATAGCCTTGCTTATACTGAAACAGAAAAAACTCAAGATTTTCAGAACTAGATAAATTTTGAAGACATTTAGGACACATTGACTTACAGGAGGCAGTGCCAACAACAGTGCAACACCAGTAGCACTCAATGAGAATCTGTGGTCTATTTTTGGATAGGAGACAGAATGCCAGGCTGTGATAAGCTGCAGTACCTGTGGTGGCAGAACGGAGTCACTGTGGAGCTGATTAACCAGTTCGGGAATGTTGTGAGAAGGCCAACCAGCAAAAGAACAGAGTCCAACCTTGAGGATCTGTCCAGGCTGGACTTATGATCACCTGCTGAAGCTCGATGTCACATGGCCAGAGGAGAGAACCACACTGAAGGCTACATCTGGGATTGAGAATTTGGTGAATTGTAGAATACTGTATATTTGTTAAAACCCCATTGAAAAATGGTGTTTTAGCCTAGCCTGCCCATGTAAGCCACCTTGAGCATTTGCTTCGGCATGGAAAAGGTGGGGTATAAATTTTTCTAAATAAATAAATAAATAAAGTTTATGTGCCTCTAGTAGCAGGTGTAGGGACATTTGCAAGTAGAAATTTTCCTCTGCACACCAGGGCATTTGCAGTACATAACTACAACTAGCTGCTTAATCACAACACAGTTGTAAGAGGAATTAACACTGCAGGCTGTATAGAAACAGCTACTTTGAACCTTATGCTTACCTCCAAGACCATAAGCATGTAACCAAAACACAACGACCCACAATGATGATGTTTCTGGGTAGCCCCCTGAACTCTGGTGGTTTAACTTTTTAAAGAGATAGCCAAAAGTGTCTAAATGCTTTGCTTTCGGGGGGCGGGGGAGACTGTTCTAGAGATGCACTGCTTTTTGTCAGGTGAGACAGTGCTTTCATTTTCAAGATTTTTACTCTGCAAGATTTTGAACAGAACTTCTCTCCAGGGTGGACTGGAGAGAGAAAAAAATAGGAATAATGTTTAAAGTGGAGAGAAATAGGAAGAGAGCATGTCTGTCTTCAATATAGCCCAATAATAAACAATAACGGTGTGATCCAGAACATGCTTACTCTGAAGTAAGCCCTAGTAAAATGGAGTTATTAACAGGAAGATGTGCATACTGCAATGAAGTAGGTTGTTATGGAACCCGTCTTGCTATTCAATTTTAGCTTCTCTTGTTTTGAAATCCAGCACAACAGAAACTAGTCCTTTCCAAATGCACTCCCCTCTCTGGTACAGTGAATAAACTTTGAGCTGTTTCCAAGGAAAACTCATTACTGAGATATAATCCAATCAGGTTGGTATTTATATTTAATCATCCAGTCATAGTACAAGGAATGTCTACACAACAGTATGATTGTAAATTTTAATTTGATTCTCAGTGTCATCCATATTTCTATATTTGGTTCCATCCCTATTAATAAAACATTTTTTAAAATTCTTAAAATAGTGGTCAGTGCAAATGGTTTTTTAATGCAGATTTTGGGTAGGTTTTTAAAATGCGAAGCGCAGAAAAGGGTGTTGCATGTTTTTATTTTTTTTTATGTACCTCTAATCAATGTATTTCCTTTGGGTAATAAATATTTTGCAGTTTAGTATATAATACAAAATAATAGTCTATTTCCATCTAGGTTAGGCACCATTTTCTAGTATTTAGACACACATAGAGTACTCGTATTAAAATATCAGTTAACAGAAATTAAGGAAATTGTCTTAAACCTGAACTCATGAGTGAACAAAGAAACTTAACATGAGGTGTATACATATCCTTCAACACAGTCAATTTAATTTAAAATAAATGACTGGAACTATATTAAGCCATTTAACTGAGAGGTGAATTAGGATAACAGCCACAAGAAACCTCGCTGCCTAATTCTGCAGTTTTTTCAGACACTGACCTCTTTGTCTATTGTATAAGCCATTGTAAACTGTTTGTACTACAATTGTTAGGGCTGGGCAAGAGAATGCGAGAGAGGAGGGAGAGATGCCCATTGACATAGGCATAACTTGCTCGATACATTTGCAAAAGCCTTTTATTTGAACTGTTAGTTTCATTAGTCAGTAAACAAAGCAGCTATTGATCTTCTCCAAGGCCCCATTTAACTGTTTTATTTCTTCAGCAATCCTTATCAAAATAAGGCCAAAGAAGAGATAATAGTCCAGGAAAAGTAGATTGTCCACATGAATCTCTCAGTCCTTGCCCTACTTTTCCTGCAACATTTGTGGAAGAAAAGACTTTTGTGCCTGTATGATATGCCAACTCCTTGGCAATGAATGTCAACCTTCTCTTTGTGAGCGCCTTATTCCAACTCACACCACACATAGTCTCCAAGAACCAGCAGACTGCTCTGAAACCCAGAGCCACTGGCTGACCACTAGGTAATACCCGAGTGGGGTCCTCAAGTTAATACTAAGATTCAAGTCAAGCCAAGTTCACAATAGTTTGGCCTTTATGGACTTTTAGTTAAGTATCTTCCATGGGTTAAGCTTCCTCCTGGAGGAAATAACAGCCATGGGGTGGCAACAGAGGAAAGCAGTCAAAGACACCCTCAACCTCTACCGCAGTCCCAATCCAGATCATCCACCCAGAATTCCATTCACATTTAATGCAACCTGTTTAACTACTGCTAGTGGGGAGGGAAGAGTTTTACAGGTTTTCATCTGGCTATTTGAACAGGTAAGGACCAAACTGTATTTGTCACTTCTCTACATTATGATTCTTCTGTTTTTATGGGCTCCAACGTTATATTTGTATTCTTGATACTTTTACAACACATTAAACCAAACAATAAATACATTGTTTTTTATTTTCTCCGATTTTCTCTTTGCTGTTTTATTGCACATGACCTCATTAACACATACTCCCCACCCCCACCCCTCAAACATGCAGCCATCTTGGGAAATCAAAAGCATCTCAAATCCTGGCTGTTGGTTCAGCATTAGCTAACAACATGCCACTTGCAAGGAGCAAAGCAAAAAGCAATAGAAGACCACAATATCATCTTGGGGGAGGTGAAGTGAGCTGTGATCAGGTGTCTGTTCCAACAGACCAAAAAGCAAGACTTCCAGTGCTGCCCTTTTCTCAATTGCCTTTTTGGTTCTCAGAGAACTAAACAGTGACACACTTAGGGAAGCAGGAGAAGGAAAAAGAATAGGTAAGAGTTCACTTGTACTGTCAAATAGCCACCTCTTTCTGAAACAGTATACATCTTTCTTACATCAGTGTGTTTGACTTTTTTCATGCCATGGCCCCAATATATACATAAAGACTATATGAGACTGAGGACCCCACTGTCAATCCCACCCTCCTCCCAGGACCCTATCTGCCCACTTCACTCCTGTGACCACCCCCCCATAATGCCTTCCAGCACTGTTCACTATAACTAGCCCCATTCCTATCCAACTTTCCAGCGCTGATGCAGCCGCAATGCAGTAACAAGGTAAGGGAACAAATGTTCCCTTACTTTGAGAAGGCCACCATAACTTCCCTATCACCACAGAATGTAGCACAAACCCCTTTGGGATGGCTACATCAGGGCTGGAAAATTGGATAGGATTTGGCTCTAAACATTAAAAAAAGTTATCATTTACCCTGGCATTAATAAAAGCTATTTCAGCACAATTGCTAAGAACCTGAGCAGAACTGGGACACAATCTCCTGTTACCTGAAGGGGGTACACCAGATGCCTCCCCCTTTCCCTAGTGGTGGTCTAGTCCAGTGGTCTTCAAACTTTTCACTCCTGTAAGTTGTCACAACCCCACAACTGAGGCTTTGTGACCCCATTAGGGTTCCAACCCCAAAGCTGAAGAACAGTGCAGTACATTAAATAATCTTTTCCAGGGTAATTTATGGCTATAGTACTGCTGCAATGAGATTCAGAAGAACAGGAGACAACACTGTTTGGAATCAGTGGCCTGCTGATCAAGTATAGCGAATGTACAATGTGAGTAACTGGAAAAAGAATCAACACAATCAAGTTTTGTTAATTTTGGACTACATAAAAAGGAAAAGGAGCTTCCCACAGTGGATCTGCCTGTTCTTTCGAAATGAAAGGAATGTAGTTACACTGCCTCACTAAAAACCAAAGCAATTTAGTAGTCAATGAGCTCAATACATGCCTCAGCTTCTGTTTTCTACAGAAGTTAACAAGCAACTTCTCATCAGTTCCCTCATTTACAAATTCTAAGCACACACTCAACTAAAAAGCCTTGCTACATTCCAATCAAGAAGCAGAGTATCATTTTCTACTTTCTCAAGTGCTCATTGATGATGTGGTACAAACAAGGGCAAATAGTCACAGTCCCACCAAAAATTAGTGACAATCCGAAGTTTGCTAACCTCTAACTCTCTAAATTCAATTTGGTTCAATAAAAAATTTTTAAGCACAGTGCAGAATACACGCACAAATAGCAATATGTCATAACGTGCTTCTGGAGTATTCATTCAACACAAAAGAAAGAAAACACAACCCTTACCTAATCCAAGCACAGGTCTAATCCAGAAGTTTAGAAATCCACCTTACAGAAGGAAGGATAGCCCTCATCTACATGGGGCGTCTACATGGATAGCCCTCATCTACATGGGGCGCCCTCATCTACATAGGGCATCATCTTCCAAGTGTCACCATGAAGGGATTCAATCATAGAATCCTCAGGAAGGAAGACAATCATAATTAAGCAACTGTTCTGCAGCAGATGAGACATGACTGAAGTCTCCCAGGTAGTTCTTTGAGGTCTCTCCCACCATTCCAGTACTCCAACCACAAAAGATCAAGTCAAAGGTAGCTTAGATGTGAAGTGCCCTTATTAGAGCTGGGGGTCTATAAGATAGCCAACTTTCCCTACCAGTCCTGGAGTTTTGCTTAAATCATTATTAGGCCATGGTGAAATTGCAGTGTGTTGGTACATAAATCTTCAGTTAAAATCCAGAAGTTGTTGGTAAAAGACTCTCCAGAGCATTCTCTAGGTATCTCCCCCCCCCCCAAGGCTGTTACCAGAGCTGCTTTCCCCAACCTAACCTACTGCTCTACTACAAACCTCAGACAGGATGAGAAAGTAATTACTAAGCAAAGAAATCCCCCCACCCTCACCACTGAAAGAAATATGTTAGGGGTGTCACTGGAGCCTTCATTTTCATATGCAAAGAGTCAAGATTAAAAATTAGTTTAAAAAAAAAGCTTACAGGGGGAAAAGGAATTATGGGACAATGACTGCAATGAAGAATATTCTTGGATGTTTGCCTATACTAATCATGAGAAGACTAGTGTTACCTTAATAGGGCACTAACTTTTGTGACAAAACCTAGACAATCAGCTAAGCAGGGACAAATCTAGACCACGGCATGCCATGTATTATACCAGGTACTTGCAATGTATCATGGAGAATTCGCTGCTTTAGACACAGCTTAAGTTTCTTCTTCCTAAGTACGTAAGTAACTGGTTTACTATCACAGCAAACCAAATATGAATCCCAGCAATGATTGAAGTAGGGCAGGGCAGTAGTAACTATACAAACATGAAGTAACATGAAGACAGGGCAGTAGTAACTATACAAACCATCAAGTTATTCTGAAAATGAAATTGTCCAAAAACTACATGAAATTGTTAATAGTGCCCACCACCCTGGACCCAATACTCCTATACCGACGCAGATGTCCCTCAAATTACCATTACACTCTAATACACTGCCTTTTAACAGAACAGTTTTGGATACTTAAAGTTACATATAATTTCATACCAGCTAGCTTGCATGACATGACCTATGTCCAAGGACACAGAACTGTGAATACAACACTTGAGCACCAAGTTGAGGCAGTGGTGTCATCCAAATGATTTAAGAACAGGTACTCGCTTTTGATTGGCATGTGTCGGGACCCGCTCACCGGAAGTGACGTCATAAGCCAGAAGTGATGTCGTGGCAGGAAGTGGCATGAAAAAAGCCCTTTTTGAGGCCTCAGATGATTTTAAACTGACCCAACAGTTGCAACAGTATTCCACAGCACCCCTAGAACATGTTAAGGAGGCCTGGCATCATGTTAAAACCCCAGAGCAACTCATTTTTCAGTGGCAAGGAAAGGAAAGGCTCCGCTCCCTGCCTGCCTGCCTGCCTGGCTCTGAGAACATGCAGGCAACTCAAACATGCAGGAAATTCAAACGTTGCAGAGGGCGGAGTCGATGAGTGGGCGGGCGAATGGGCGGGGCCAGCTGTAATCCTAGAAACAGGTACTCGCGTACCCCTGCGTACCTCCTGCATGACATCACTGAGTTGAGGGCAGATCACTAAATCATGCATTTATCACAGCTTTCTTTGTGATGCTTAGAAAGACATAGGTGGATGGCCTGTGATTCATCCAACAGAATCACTTAAACACTGGCGTGCGTTGAGAGTAAATCCTTTATAGGAAAAAAATATATCCACCTTTTACACAGCGAAAGGGCGGAAGGTAGGGTTTAAAAAAAACAAGTATCAAAAATGTGTAAATAAAAAAAAACTTATTTTATGGTAATGCTGCAATGCATGGGACGTTTAACTGCATTATTCCAAAAATTTGCAAGGATAAATTAGATTTTGGTATTAAACAGGCATGATCTTCCAAAAATGTCTAAATCAGCGGTCTTCAAATTCTCTAGAAGTTCAAGGACCAGTGGTAAGTGCTTGTGGGGGTGGGAACTGAGAGAGAAGGTTCTGTGCCTCAATGGGTCCATAGTGATCAGGGACTCAAGGACATGTAAAGACACCCGGGGGGGGGGGGGTTGCAAAGCCTTCCCGCTCTGTGAGCATCCCCTTAGCAGAAGTAAGCTCTGATTTGCAACTGGAACTCACTTCCATTTTTTGATTGACCCATGAGATCTGATTCCAAATTGGAGCTCATTTATGCAGACGGGAGGCTGTGAGCCTCCAACACCCTCCAGAAGGCTTCACGACCCACCAGGTACCTTGACATGCCCCTCGGTCCCCGCAGCATCACAATAGCTACAGATCTGTCAGGGCACCCATTCCTAAGCCACTCCCCTTAAGTGGGTATGGCCCGTTTTTGCTCTCAGTGGTGGGTCACAACCCACCATTTGAAGAACACTGGTCTCACTGTGGGGTGTACGCACAAAAGACAATCCATATGCAACAACAAGCTGCATTTAAACTGAACATTAATAATAGACGCATACTGTAAATAACCTCCTCCAGCTTCTAGAAAGCACTGGCATGTAGCAGGCGCAAGGCGGCTTATTATACTAATAAGAAAAAACAACATCAGCACCTCACTGCATGGAAATAAAATAGCTTTTATACCAATATTTTGTTAATCTCAATATCTGTTCAAGGACAGAAAGACAAAGGCCTACTCTTATCCAACTTTCCAGCACTGATATAGCCATGCCAATGTGGTGTGTGCTGGGGGGGGGGGCGGCAGTAACATAGGCCTTTTCAAGGAAAGGGAACGTTTGGTCCCTTACCTTGGAGCTGTATTGTGCCTTCATTGGCACTGGAAAGTTGGTTAGGAAGGGGCCCCAAATAACGTGAGAAGAAGCAGGCAGATTGACATGCTCAAGAACAATGAAATTATCTCAGTGTTTTGAACAGTATAGTATAGTATAGTATACTATACTATACTGTTATACTATAACTATAGTAGTATAATCATACTACTATTGCAGGTTGCGGGATAACTTGCCAAAACTGCTTGCATATTGAAAATATTAAGTATGGTATTTTCAAGTGATGTTAAGCAAAATTAAAAGCAGCAGTATCAGGTTTACCCTGACATGCAGAATCATCAACATTAGATTTTTAAAGCAAATTTCCTAGTTAAATTTAAGAAGCTTAACATAAAGAAATGGGCAGGAATCATGGTCCCTTACCTCTTTAACGAGCTCCTAAATTAGCTTCACAGCTAGCCTGAACTTTCCTGAAATTGTTTCAACAAGAAAGGTTTCTCCCCCAACAACTAAAAGTTAACTAGAGGAACACCCAATGACTCTCTTTAAGACAGTCATACACATAAACTCTTATGACTCCAATGTTAAATAAAGACGTACATTAAACTTTAATCTGAGTCATGGAACTTGTTGGATCAGCCTCAGTTTCCTGATTTTATACAGTCAGAATAATTGTAACCTCCCAAACAAAAGGATATAAGGATAGAACTGCAAAACACTTTGCACACTGAATTTAGAATATAGTCAACACTACCATAATTTTATGATAAAAATATTTATGAATGGGGAAAGAGATGATAAAGTTGTAAATGGAAAGGGGAGAGGCTTGCAATAATAGACCTGTCTTGTTACAAAAGAAGTGTATTATATAGGTTACAGTGCAGGCGAAGCAATACTGTACTTCTCTCTCAAGTTAGAGAAATTCTATCTTATAGAGAAATGTGATTCTCAAAGTGGAAAGTACAAGAAGTAAAGTAGAGCAAACCTGAGCCCTACTATGAAGCAACATTGCGCCACACCCCATCTGATCAGATTGTAAACTGAATACCCAGCAGCTTCAGAGTTCACATTCAGCACAAAACAGTCTCATGGCACCTTAAGGTCTCACTGATTTACAGTGGCATCAGCTATTATGGACTAGAGACCACTTCATTAGAGTCACTAATTTGTTATGGCAGATATATACTGTACATCAAAACTTTTAGCACGGGGAACCACTTTTTAGAATGACAATCTGTCCAGGATCCACCACAAATGATGTCATGGCCAGAATATTGTGACACCAGAGTCTGCTTTTCTGATAATGCAGCAATGAGTTATTTCTTAGCCATTTCCCAATAACAAAATGAATCAGAAAGAACAAAGTCTATTTACAACTTTGACACAAGCAAAACAACCACACACCCCTCTCCCTTTCCAGCATCCCACCTTCCCATATTTTCAATATTTTCACCTGTCCTAGGTGCTTCGCAACCCACCTGAAATTGACTTGTGGCCCACTGGTGGGTTTTGACCCAGAGTTTGAGAACCACCGCTGTACATGCATATAGAAGTGGAGGGAGAAATGTTGGCAGTGGGGTTGAAAAGGTAATCAAATCCAAGTTATACAGCCTGTTACGTTTCTTTGCAACGTTGACATGTATACAAGCTAAGCACAGTGACCATTCCCAACAGCAGCAACTGGCAATAACACAATCTTTCATGCTAAATTAAAAACCTGTAGTAGGACACGTAAAATGGGTCCCAATTTACATCCTAAATGAATAAGATCAAGCCTGATGATAAATTGTTGTGTCTGGCACCTAGAAGAGCTGGAGTCAAATACACACCAGAGAGTAACTCTACTGAAAGAGGGCTTTACTTTATTTGAGTTGAGAAGCACAGTGTATCACTATGAGTAGAACAAACCAAGTCTAGCAATTCCAAAGGAAAAAAAATCTTGCCTGCATCACCCCCACCCACCCACCCTTCAGTACAATCTGGGGTACAATGGAGAGAATGTTGGGAGAAAAAGACAGGTTGAGGTCATACAAGCGCAAAGGAGAAGTAAGTCTTACTGTGTTCAGTGTGGTTTTCTCACAGGAAAGTATGCATGGGATTACAGCCCAAACAACTCACTCTCAGATTAGTTTATTGGGGGTAGGAGAATCTCTCTCTCGCCCTCCTTTGAGGACAGCATACAAAATATGAACTATAAAACGGCTCAAGAAAGATACCTTTAGACATGTGCACCTGCAAATACCTTACACACTGGTTTACACATGTTGGCATCATCCCACGCAGAACACACACGCATTACAAAAATGTTTTCCCTTAACATAATCTACTCTCCACTCCAGACTACCAGCGAAAAAGCCCTCTTCCTTCCCACAGGAAAAGCGTAAAATTAAGGTCATGTGCGTCGGTCGTCCCAAATAACAATGTGCACACAACTTTCCTTCACACGCAGCCGAGTTAAGGAGGTCCCCGCTCTCGCCTGCCTCCGTCGCCAACTTCTCCCATCTCCATGGTTTCAAATGTTTCAAGACCTCGCTGTGGGCTGCCCTGAACCTGCAGGCTTCTCAGAGGCCCCGGAGGGGGAACCTGAGGAAGAAGCTACTTTGGATCCAACGCTACTTACCCCAAACCAGGGTGAAAACCGCGGGCCAGGCTGCTGAAAGCGATCGCCGCCTCTCACCGGCATCTCTGGGACTGCCCCTGGTGGGAAAGGCTTGGAGCAACTTCACAAGTCCGCCCTTGAGCTCCCGAACACTTAGACACAGCCCGGCTGCTCACTTCGCAAACTAACCATTACTACCTTAAAGTAGGAACGACGCTTCCTTACTGTTTACGTTCCCCCAAGATTCGCCCTCTAGCTTCCTGCATCCCCGCTGCCGCCACAAGAGCTGCCCAACCACCGTTTCCTTCCCCGAGCGCAGCTACCTACCCCAAAGCAACATTGTAATGCGGCGCTACCATTTCTAGGCAGGGGAGGCGGCTTCCAATTACTGCATGCATCCCATGCACATGCCTTTCAACAGCTTCAGTGCCCTGAGACGTACATCAATGAGAACTAAACGTAAATCATGAGCAGGAAAACGGAGGATTAGGGAGGCGAGAAAGGGTGAAGGATGTTAGCACAAACCTGTTCCCTCCCCCCTTCAGGTCCATTTGGTTCGTTCCCGGTGGAACCCTGTGCAGCTCCCATTGCAACATTGCTCCTTCCTTTTGGAAGTTGAGAGGCGGCAGCCGGCAGGGAATTAATTGTTCGCTTTACGCCTCACATGATGCGAGGGAGGAATTGCACCAGCCACTCAGTGCTTCAGCTCCAGCGAGGCTTCCTCTTTTTTTGCACAAGACCCCGTTTACCAAAAAAAAAAAAAAAAAAAGTGAGGAAGTTTTGCAAAGTAATTAAGCCCGCTGCTCAAAACACATCCGAGTCCATCAAAGCCCAGGAAAAATGATTGCTTGGGATTTCAGAGCAGGAAAAATAACTAGGCCAGAGGCAAGAGAAACTGTTAAGTAATTTTCAACATAATAAATGTGAGGTGTTAAAAATTTGATTTATTGCCATTGGAATTTTTATTTTTAAGTGGCTTTTAAACGTTGCAATCAGAAATGTGTTTGGGAAGAAAGTCTAAAAGGTAGATAAACACACATGGAACTGTCCTGGATGTTTCACTTGTGAAAATAACTGAAACACTGCCTGAATCCATCAGAAATTTCATAGATTTTATTTTCATTAGTTTACAGGCAGGTCAAGAGGGAAAAATATGGGGGACTTAGCGGAGGGCTTTGCAACAGGCATATGTTTATGTTAAGTATTTGGTGAAGTTAGAAACAAAAAATCAAACCTCAACTGTTAGGTCACAGAACCTCTTGAAAAGAAAAAAACTGGAGAAGCATTGTCTCAGTCCACATGATTTTCTGGGCTCATAAATCATGTAGGGGTTCTTGTCAGATGCTTGCCTGTTCTTTGCCTAGAGGGGTGGGTAAACCCCAGCTCCATACCAGAAGAGTATCATTAATATAACATGATAAAAGAGTAGTTAGATTATTACAAATATGCTGAAGCCTGAAAGCTAAAAGCTACATCTGTGAAAATAGCAGGGTTTGAGGAGTGTTTCTGAAAAGTGGTACATAAATATATTGCAGAAATTGACACAGAGAACACCCACCTGGCTTAATGCAAATGAACACTGTTCATACATTTAACCCTATGTCAGTGGTTCTCAAACCTTTTAGCACCAGGACCCACTTTTTAGAATGACAGTCTGTCCAGGACCCAACAGAAGTGATGTCATGGCTGGAAGTGCAGTTATTGAGACACCAAAACCTGCTGCTCTCATGAGAATGCAGGAATAAATTGGGTTATTTCTTAGCCATTTTCCAATAGCCACATGAATCAGGAAGAAAAAAGGCCTATTTACAACCCTGACAGAAGCTAAACCCCTCCCCCTTTCCAGCATCCCATCTTCCCATGTTTTCAATATGGCTGCTCTAGGTGCTTCGCAACCCGCGTGAAACTGACCCACTGATGGGTCCCAATCCACAATTTGGGAACCACTGCCCTATACCATTTGATAAAGACAGGGAGTCCGATGGGCTGAGCCAGAGTGTGGCAGTCTCTTTTTGGAAAGGGGAGAGTTGTCACAAAGAAGACTGCTGCAAGTGGACAGGAAGCTGGGCAGAAAGCTGAATCACGTGTAAGTATTACTTTATTTTGGAACCTGGCTACAGCAGGCTAGCAGCCTAGTGAACGTTAGTTGATTGCATATATCCCAGAGTATTGTTTTATCCATATATCCTTAAGGATTTTAAAACTGTTTTTCCTGGTATGTATTTGCTTATTGAAACCCTACTTCAAAATCTCTAGTAAACATTCTTCTACCTTAATTTCTGAGTTTGTGAGCTTTCCCACTCCTAAGAGCCAATATCATTCTACCCAGTTCTGTACTTGGCAAAAAGGTTCCCAAGGTCAAAGGCTGCTTTAGTGTAGGCAGCCATATAAAGAACTTCCACTTATTGAAAGTGGGAAGATCCACCAGAGGAAAAGGGCAGGAACAGGGCTAAGCTGGTTGTTTCATCTCACTTTCACTCCTACTCATGGAACAAAGTTACAGAAGGATCATGACTGTTCACAACTGTTCTACTTAGTCATACTCTTGTTGCTAAATCATGTGTTCCAAAGAAGTCTTTGCAAAGTGAACAAACACCAGTGCATTCAAGAACTCACTCTGAACCATGATGTAGGAACTCAAGGGCCCAATCCTAACCAACGTCCCAATGCTGATGCACCTGCAATGCAAATGTTCCCTTACCTGGAGGAGGCCTCTGTGATTGCCCACCACAGGACATAGTGTCTGCCCTATTGGGTTGACTGCATCAGCACTGGAAGGTTGGATAGGATTGAACCCCAAGACTACTACATAGCCCTTATAGCAGAGATCTTCCAACTGTAGATTGCAACCCAATTTTTGTTGCAGAGTCAACAGGAGCCAGACCCTAACAAGGCATTATGGGGCTGCGACAAGGCCACCTCAACAAAACCACTGTTGTGTTGAGAACCACTGCCTCATAGTATTATCTAACCAGAGTTATACAATGATGACCAAAACCGCAAAGGGTCTTGTAGCATCTTAAACTAACCAATTTATTTTAGCATAAACTTAAATAGGCCAAATAACACTTGATCGGATGCATAATGATGACAATCTCCCTCAACGATTGTAACGTTGTAAGGCAGGATGATTCCATAAGCCTCTGCCCTGTTTCAAGGGGTGAATTCTGTATTTGCTGCAGAGGCACAAATCACCATTTCTACCATCTACAGCTATTAGATAAAGCCGAACGTTTTATCTAACGAAAAAGCTGCTACAACTTCCATTAAAGCACTGGCCTTAAGGGTCAAATGAAACAAAAATGGTTACAAGTAGGAAAACTACATTTTAAAATGATTTTTAATCATTTGTTCTAAATCTGTTTTATCCACACATGTTCCTTCTTGATCTCAGCTTACATCATCCTGAAAATTAAAAACAAAAACATACAAAACCAACAGTCACTGTAAGTACTATGGGTTTTTCCCCTCCTTTTCATCATGGAGTTTCTCTCTGTGGCTATAGCCATTTCCTGTTGTGGCAATCTACATTCAAACTTGGATGAAGGACAGACAGTACAGTAATGAGCATGATAAAAGCAATACAGTGATGTTTTTAGTACCTGTCCTACACAGATTGCCTAATTCATGCCCTACATCTATTCCTCCTACAAGTTCCTTCCAGAGAAGGAAACCACTTATTACTGGTCAGTTATTGAGGGATGTGTTTTATGTGCATGAGAATGTATACTGGATATCCAATCTTGGGAGGGGGAAGGGAAATCACAGAATTACTTCCACACTCTGCTTTCTTTCTTCCACACTCTGCAGTGTTCTCATCCTACACATGCAAGTCCACGCATGCTAAATGCTGCATTCTAACTCACAGCAATTTTGCTCCCCGGGGACCTTCTCACATAATATTGTTGCAAGGAGGCATCACTTAGAGACCAGGTGCTCGCAAATCACGCAACCAGGAGCTGAGATGTTAGTATTCTGATGGTTTTTTGCCTGTTCCTGGCAGGCCATTTCAAAGAAGAGGGGCAGCCAGGTGGCAGCACTGCCACACAGTCTACACAACAGACCTCATTTTATCCAAATAAGGGAAACGGTGCATTAATTTAACAACCAGCAGCTCTTCCCATACTTACAATTTAGTGCTAAAACTGCTCAACTGCTGAGAAGATACCAGGAGTCCACCCAGGGCTTTCAAACTGGAAAAGTCTCAAACTTTCCAAAGTCTCCCTTTGGAAGCAATGAGAACAGGACAAAAGGAATATTTGACAAGAAATGGAGAGAGCCAGGAATTGCAATGCTGAAGAACTTGTGCATTTTCTTTCCTAAGGTGATCAATAGTGAGAAAGTCCAGCTCCCATCCAGTTCAGGGGTACTTCTTTCATTTGCAGTCAGCCTGTCCCTGGTGAACTGGCATGACCTCACTGGCCCATGACTGGGAGTCATAATTTCCAGCAGCCTTGACTGGTTGCCACACTATTGAGAGCTTGTCTAGCGTGAATCCTATAAATCAGAAATTCCAGGTCCAAATCACATTCTGCCAGAAATTTACCAGAGGGCTTTGGGCAAGCCACTGTCTTCCCTCTTGGCCTCCCATCTTCAATACGGGGGCAATAATAGTGAGCTACTTTACCATGTTACTGCGACAAGGTTGGACATATGAAATATTTTGAACATTAAAAATTGCTGTATAAATATTAGAATACATTATAGAAATGTATGATGATGATAATGAGACACAACACCCAATAGAATCTGCAGCAGCATCCCCTGCCTTTGAGAAGGCTTGGTCAAAGTCCATGGGCGTACTTCTTTGAAGGATTAGTCTTGATCCAATGCATTGTTTCAAACTCCCTCAATCGAACGTCATAATGTCACTTTGAAGCAGCTTGACATTTCAAAGTGGGATTCTTTACCACACTAAAAGTTTAGTGTAATACCTACAACAATAGGAACGGACACCTCCCTAATGAAAATGTTCCTTTTTCAGAATGCTCCTAGGTTGGGTTGAATGGCTCCTAAATTTATTTGCTGTGCACTGTGTCTTCTTTGTTTGGTTTTTAATCTATGCTACTGTTTGTTTTTGATCTAGATTAGCCATCCTGAGTTTGGAACGGCAGGACATAAATAAGGGAGTCAGCACTCCGTAAATATACAGTACCTTCAACCTCTCCAAACTAAATTTCAGTTTCTCAGTGGAAACTGGATGAACACTCCAATCCTAACTAAATTCCTGCATGGCAATACAGCAGTACTGGCACAGGCTACACTGCATCATCATGGAATTTTGGCAGCTGGAGGTCTAACATTTGTCCCCTTGCCAAGGGATAAACCACAGAAGGCCAACTCGGACCTGTGCCAGCTGGTGCAAGTCTGCATTGATCCATGACCTGGGAAGAAGGATAAAATACAGTGTATGCTAGTGCCACCGATTCCATCCCCTCCTGGGCTCGAATCAAAAACAGTACACCCCTGCCACCACCAACCTGCTCCAGCTCCCTGTGCACGCTGGTGCCAGCAGAAAGGCTCCAGCCTTCCCATCAGTGCAGTGCATCAGTGCCTTGCGCTGCCACAAAGCGCAAGTTTTGCAACAGCCAAGCACGCACTCTGCCAGCGCAACTAGATCACAGGATTGGGTGATCATATAAGCAAGGCAGTATCTAATAATAGTCAGCACTTGAGAAATATTATTGTGAATAACCCCTGTGTTTACAAAATCAACAATGGAGGATTTCACCATTCTAACTCTTGCCACAACTCAGCCTATCTGAAGTTTCTTTAAAAAAAAAAAAACTCTTAACAATGTGAGCATAAAGCAAATTTAAACTATAGATGTTGGGTGCTCTTTCCCCACGTGAAAGTGTGATACAGAGTTTGATGTCTTATCCCTCAACCAGTGAACACCACTTCAAAGACTTCCAACATTCTTTGTACAACAGTACAGCTAAGAATTTCTTTGGCCCAGCAGGCCTAAGCATGATTCAGATAATTGCTTACTTCTTCCTCTCCCTGAAATCTTTGGTAATAGCACCAGGGAGTGACATCAGCCAGAACTACATCCCTAGGCCTGCTCCTATGGATATTTCTAGGCCAAAGGCCTAACTGCTAAGGCCCAGTGGGGTTGTCACCATCTGACAGCAGACAATGTCATTTGGAAAGAAACCCACACTGTTTCAGGCACTATGTACAGAAAAGAGTAAGGGGCCAGACATCCTCTTTTTCCAGGACACGTCCTACATTTCAGCCCTCTGTCCTGGGAAAATTTCAAGATGTCCTACATTTCAAGACAGACAGGGGTGCCAGCATCTCAATGAGACTCCAATGCATCTTGCCTTGAGACACAGTTGCACTCTCTGTTGCTGAATTACTTAAGTCTTTGAAAAATTATTAACTGGAAGTCCTTGGATGCCAAAGATGGATACATCCAGAATGATACATCCTGCTCATGCAACCGGGGAAATGCTTGTTTTATCATTTTGAATGCTGATCCATGCATTGTCATAAGCCAATGGATCGGAGTTTGTTTTGCCCTGCCCAGGAGCACGAGATCCCTTTTCCTGGAAAGGGTTGGCTACCGGCTGAGAGCAGGGGCGGAGATTGAAGGAATTAAGCTATGCATGCCCTGCTCTCTTCCTCTTGCATGTCTGATGCACAATGATTTGGGGGGGGGGGGAGAGATCTCCACTGTGTCTTCCTCTACATTAACACCATTATTCCAAATGACATGGCAGGTCTTCATATTGGGATCTCTCATTAAAAGAGAAGCAGAAGAGTACAGAAGTTACTTTGTACGATTTTCTGTCGTCCTGTGTTTTAATGTCCCAGTTGCTCTAGGTCTACAGCACGTTGTTCTGCGTTCATAAGCAACAGGAAACTTTGGTTTGCATATTTCTCATAATGACTTGTGACTTGACTCAAAATGACTCTATAAATGGTTCAGGTGATGGACTTGTGAGTCAGTTTGAGTCAGGGGGTCAGCAATTCCAGATTCAACTCGCACCGAGTGACTGGAGCAGATTCCTGGGCCCATGTAGCCTTTTAACCTGGCCTGTGCGGCGCTTGCCTTATCTCCTGGTCTCCAGCAGCTAACAAGCAGCAGCAGCAATGCAGTCATCTCCATTTGTGCAATAGCAATTGGCCATGCAGCCAGCAGAGGGAGCCTAGGAGGAGGAAATGAAGCTCCCAGCAGAGGGGAAGATGCAATGCAGAGCCAGCAAAGGCAATGGTGTTTTACAAAGAAACAGCCAGCATGTGTATACTGTATTCTCTTTCCTTATGGCTTTCTGCTGCTCCTACTCCCTCGTCCTTGGCCCTGCCAATCATGGAACAACCCACTTCAATTCAACCCTCCTCCAGCTTAAGTAAGAAACAGCAAAAAGGTGGGGGTAGTGTTGAAGGCACTGGATGCGGGGCAGAGGAGGATGAAATGATGCTCTCAGTAGGAACCAAGGCATAGGGAAAGGGCATGCGCAGGCATGCAAAGAAAATGAAGCTGGTGCTGCTTTAGTAAGAAACAGCCCACACGTGTGCATTCCCTTGTGCCTGACTGCTGTTCCTACTTTCCCCTCATCTCACTCAGCCCTTCTCCAGCCTGAGTAAGAAATGACAAAAAGGCGGAGGGGGGGGGGAGAAAGGAAGGCAATTGGTACAGGACAGTCTCTCAAGACCTCCAAGTTGAGCATTCTTGATTTTAATAAAAGTAGTTTTCTGGCAACTGAGCTATCTAATCATAGAAGGATGCTGCTTTCAATGAGACATACAGTAGGTCTCAACCAAGCATGTGTAGAATTGCAGCACTGAAGTATTCTGAGATGTTGAGAATGGCTTGTAAGTAAAGAGGAACTAGCCACTTGCCTTTAAAAAAAATATTTGTTCCTGTTCGGAATATGAAATTTCTTACCCTGGTCTCTCTGGACAGGTGTTCAATTCTACCTGTTTTTGCTTGGCCCAGAAAGGGGTTCTTCTGTTTTTTATTTGAAAGATGAATTTAGTTTGCATTAGAAATGCTTCTTGGGTAGAGACTTTGATCAAAGACTCACTATATATTTAATATCAGCTGATATTTCATATGCCTTATGAATAGAAATTGCTTCTCTTTTCAGTGGGTAGGTTATGCTATTCTACAATTTTTAAGGCAACAATGGTTATGTACTGCTCAGGTCATTAACAGGAAAAATTCTAATATTTTTATTATTACAATTATATTACAACTATTATATTACATTAATACATTACAATTATATAAATAAAATAATACAATTAATAAATTAATAAATAAAATAATAAATAGGCTCTCCCATAGCTTGAAAATATGATCAAGATTTGAACATTTTCTCTTCCATCATGTGAAACTAATGAATTCCTAGGTGAGAACTACAAAATGCTCATTTCTGGTCACCTCCTGCTTAATGACATCTGACCCTTGGCCACCACCATGAATGCTAACTTCAGCCCACTGTGGGAAACAAGTTTGATACCCATGGTTTAAACCAAGGACAACACACAAGTAAGATTCTATTTCAGTGTTATTTTTTTGTTGCAATTCTTGGATGTTGAAGATTGGCATTGATACTGTTGAGAGCTGCCTCGAGCAAATTTTTCTACTAGGTTGGGACATAAACGTGAAATAATAATTGTAGGTTGGCCACAACATGTCAAGTGTTTCGGGCTGTTGACCGAAACTAACCTTCTGGATCTGTTAACAAATACCTGATGAGGAAGGCTTCGTTTCACCACTTTCAGTCTACTTCCTGTGACCTGTCTTGGGCCTGAACTGCAGTTGTGCTCCCAGTCACAAGGAGATGGTGGTATAGTTGTCTGCTCCCTGGATTTAAAAAAAAAAAAGCCACGACAACATAAATCCAAAGCAACCAACTTATTTTCAGGTTTAGTTTGAGAAACTAGAAAGGGTTTGGAATTTCTTTTAAATTATAACTATTATGTGCAACACCACAGTTCTGATTAGGAGACAGTAACTACTACTACTTTTGACAGAATCTCAATTAGTTCTCTTGTTGTTTGGGTTGCTAAAAATAAACATGAATCTCCAGCCGACTACTGAAAGCAAAGCTGGCAATTTTAACAGGGCCTCCAGAAATTTCCAACATTATATTAGAGGCGGGGAAAAAATCTCCAGAAAAGCTTCAGGGCGCAATCCTAACCTGGAGTTTGGCCGGCGCAGTTAGGCCCACAAAGTTTGACTGAGACAAGGGTCACCGTAAAGCTTGTTTGGACTACTCTTGGAGTCAGAGAGGCCAGCATCCAGATGCGCACCATCCTTCCTGACTCAGAGAGTGGTCCAATCACCCTTTATGGTGGCCCTTGTGCTGGCCTAACTCCAGGTTAGGATTGAACTCTCAGTCAGAGTTGGCAATCCTATTCAAGCTTAGCACCATACAGTCATACAACAACAAAACACACAGTTTTCCAAACACAAAACTTATGAACGCCTGAAACAGCCTTAAAACTCAAGTGCATTGCAAGAAAGATATATGTCTACATGGTACAGGTTGCAACCAAAAGAGCCTTTCACATTTTTTCCATTTACTGATATAATGCCTTCACTGGAACAGTCTCTTTCAAAACATTCTATAAGCACACTGCTTCTTGCTCTTTAAAGGTGATGGTGGAAGCAGAAGGGCCTCTCCATTGGCTTAGCTGCTACCATCTTTCATTTGGCTCCTCCCCACCCAGAATGGCCCCCTGCAGCAACCCGCTCATTGTGCAAAAGGGACGATACCTCTATTTGCTTATTTTCTTCTTCCTCCTCATTTCTGTTTAGGAGACAGGTGGAGCATAAATGTTGTAAATAGGCAAAATAAAATCTGTTTGAATCAGAAGAATGAAGACTAGCAAAAGAATAAACATTTTCCAGCTGAGGCCACCTGCTTGGCCACTGAGGGAAGGGGACAAATCCACATAACTGAAGGGACAACCCGCAGTAGGGCCCACAGCTCTCCAAGTGTGTCTTGTGCTAAGGGAAAGGCACCTTGCACAGTCAAAGGAACCACATGTAGACCTTGGTATCTGTGGGGATCAGTTTCCGGACCCGCCCTCCATGGATACCAAAACCTGTGGATATAACAACGGATCCAGTCCATAGGACGTCCAGACATGACCATATATGTTCTCCAGTTGTTGTCTGAAAGTAGTCTGATATGAGGCCCGCAGAAGCCTCTGTAGGCTTTAGAAAGTCTCCCGGAGATGAAAGAAGGGCACTTTCGCTTTTCATTCTGGAGAAAGGCCTTGTCTCAAAAACAAGCTCTGCCAAACTATTGGGCATTCTGTTCAAAGAGGCCCTTCCAGGGCTTCCTATTTTCTTCATACGAATCAAATTTATTTCTCACAGGCAATTCCAAACTCACCTATTCCCCTAACCATGTAGTTGATTCAATCTCCATGCCTAGCAGGTGCTTCTTTGCCATTAAATGCCACACAGATGCCATTTAATACCATTCTTTGGTTCCATGCCCGCCAGCTAGGCGTCTGTCTCTTATCTCTGGAGCTTTATTAGAGGCACCATTCACCCACTGTACATACTGCCATGAAATTGAGAACTCCCCTCCCAATACATTAGGTCACAACACAATGTGCTGGGTGACAAGGTCCAGCCTGCTGAAAGACTCCCATCTCTTCCTGCCACACCTTCTACACACCTAGGCAGTCCCTTGCTAGCAAGGAACTTTTAGCCTTCATCCTTGTGCAAATAGTCAAAATATATGACTCACCATGCCGCATTCATATTGTACATCAAACTTTCTCCAAAGAAACTACATTCTGTATATATTGCACATGCCAGCCAGCTAGTATACGCATGCTTAAGTTGAATGGGCATGTTCTGTTTGCACACTTGATTCCAATTTGGAAATCTGAGGTTTTACAATTGTTTATTGAGAAACAATAGGAGAGGTCATGAGTAAAGGACAAAAGGAGTGTATGGATGAGGACTGTGATTTAGAGGCTTTACATGTATATCTGTAGTAACTGTGTGCGAGGCATGAGCAGTATTGCTCCTGTAGAATTACTGTGTACTGTAGTTTGCCATAAGACTTAGAGGCAGGAATGAGGGTACAGAACTAAACCATCAAGGAGGGACAGGGAAACCTGCAGGCTACAGAAATGAGGGTACAGAACTAAACCATCAAGGAGGGACAGGGAAACCTGCAGGCTACAGAAGTTGCTTACCCTTTGGGTCTTGAAGTCATCTGCAGTCATTGTGGGCATATTTTCAAGCAGCCTCCACAAGACAGACTGCTAGAAATACTGCACTAGACGGACTGCATTAAGGAGACCAGAAACCCAAACTATGCACCAGCTGCTAGATTCTATATGTGCAAGAGCTGCAGACAGACTTATTCGGCCTTGTTTTGTCTTCGGTAGTAGTAAAACTTGCAGGCAAAGTCAAGAACAAATATTTCACAATCGTTTTTCCAATCTGTTGCCTCTCCCAAAGTAAAAAACATTCCATTTCAAGAAAAGGTAGAGTTTCATCAGTGCAGGACTGTATATCCTGGACAGGGTAAAGGAAATACAACAGCTGCCTGTATTTTATGGGGTTTATGTATACACAAGTGTATAGCTTACTGTTACAGGATGGATGTGCCATCTCTTTTTTCCCCAAGAAGCCAGCAGGTAAGAAGATCTTTAAAAACACCAGAATGCCAAAATCACCACCATAGCACTATCCCAAAATGAAGCCAGTGGATCTGAAACCTTACCCAGCACTTTATCGTCATTGACAGAAACAAAGGGAAGAGATAATAATCAAGCTTTAGGTTGTGAAATTAAGGGGGGGAAAGGGCATGCACTCACATTCAAAATGCCTCCCCCCACAGCTGTCCTGTGGGGGGCAGTCCTACCTGGATTTTTTTTTTCAGAACTACTCTACTCCTCCATAAAATGTTGCGTTTTACAGTTCACATTGCTGTTGAGATCACTAACTAAAGAAAGAGAAGCTCAGAAGGGAAAATAAAGCTTCTGTTTTGTTAGGTTTACATATGCCAGTGACCATTCCCCTTCCTAACCTAATACTTAATTTTGTGTAACACACACTATAGCATCTCTACTGGGATGTAAGCGACTGACAGCCCAATCTTAAAGTGTGCTGGCACAGTGGAGCTGCCCAGCCTCTGCTGTAACCAACCTAGCTTAGTGGAAAGGTTGGAGGTCACTTTGGGATAAGGGGATATTTTTCCCCCTTAGCCCAAGTAACATCCCAGCCTGCTCCATGGGGCTATTTGTATTGCCACCACCCTCTCCCAGCCCCTGCACTGCTCGGCACAAAATTCACCTCCGCCAGTGCTGCTGACTTGTTTGAGTAGTCACAAACATGATTTACAACAGTGGTTCTAAAACTGGGACCCACTTTGTAGAATGGCACTCGTATCGGGACCCAACGGAAGTGAGGTCATTAACCTAGAAGTGATGTCATGGCAGGAAAGGGACACCTTCAAGCAGGAAGTGCTGTCATAGTAACATAATAAAATGACACTTGAAATGCAAATTGGCATTATTGGACTGAAGCGATGGTACAACCATGAAACATCCCTGACAAAAAGCAAGACCTAGACAAGATATTATGTAAAAGCACTGAACTGAAAACAGTTTTAAAAAACGCTCACTTGAAAATTCAAACTGTTAACATTCACAAAAGTAATATAGCAAGAGTAAGATCTGCAGCTTCCAAGATGGCTCCCAGCTCTCCACGACCCACCTGACATCATGTCGCAACACACCAAGTGGGTCCCGACCCACAGTTTGAATAACACTGCTTCACACCATCCTAGGCAAGCAGAGCAACGGCTGCACTGGCAGAATGGCAAGTTAGGATTACAGTCAGGCTTACTGTTGTTGAAATAAAACAGCACATACAATGTTGTGTTCCTGGGTGCAGGATTTTGCTGCAAGGAATGCAATTTCAAATACAAAGTAAATAACTTATTTTCTGCCTAACTTACATTAGTAAGGTGAGGTAGACTATATTATCTGCACAGCACTTCACACAATGAATAGCACTGTAGAAGAAAATGCAACAAAAATAAGTAGTTGTAGAAATGCAGCATTTGTCTGTCACAGAAGACGGAGTAATTATTACTATTAATTACGCTGATGAAATTTCTTACATCAAATGTTTATATACTGGGTGTGACGCTAAAAACATACCACAATGGGTGTAGCCAAGATTTCTCTTGGCTGACACCAATTAATGAAACAGATCTGTTAGATTAAGGTTCTAGAACAGTAGCTTTCAAACTGTGTGTCCAGGGCCTACCAGTGGCCCCACCACCTGCATTTTGGCAGATCACGAAACAGCCTAATCTGCCTTGTCAATGTCAATCAACCTGCTACTTTTTGGGGGGGGGGGGGGAAGCACCATAGCCACAGATGCTTGAGCGGCTGGAAAAACAAAACTTTTTTTACATGCCAAAAAGCCTGAGAACCATTGACTTTATGATCCCATGCAGATTTCAAAATGAAGTTCAAAGCGAATAGATCTGGTCCAATTATGTCTAAAATTAAATGGGTAAAGAAAACAAAAAAACATTAAAATCCAGACAACTCTGGAAAAAATTTTAGTGTCTAAAACAGGATTTCCCAAGATTTCCCTACTGGTGGGGTCATGATACCATGTGTGACATGTCACTAGTTGGGCCCTCCCACCCCACTTGCTTCTGGCTGGCTGTAAATCAGAGCTATACTAGAAGCTTTGGGGGGACCCAGAGGTCTCTCCTGGGTCGCACTGGGCCAGCAACCCACTCTATTAACCTCTGTGTGCCTCCAATTGGCTTTCAGAAGTGACCTCAAATGCAACTTCCAGTTTCAATGGAAGTCACTTCCAAATGCTTATATGGGCCATTGGTGGGCAAAGCAGATGTCATACTACAGGTTCTAAACAGTGTAGATTTCTGCCTTGGGTAGTATTTTAAAACTGAAAAGGTGGGCTATAAATTCATTTTTAAAAATCTGCAATAGATTGTAGAACTGGCGTGATGGGCCATATGGGCTAAACTCCTATTTGTTTTTCACAGATCTCTCTCATACATCCCATTGTCTCAGCAACAGCCATCTGAAATGTTAATCCAGTTTGTCTTGCACAGCAGCTGAACAAGATAACATTTTCTAGCCATGTATTTCAGCTGCAACTATGCTTACAGTAAATGTGGAGCTCATGTTTGTGCCACTTTAAAGATCACAATTGTGAGGCTTCTGAGACTGTGTTTGGGACTTTAAGTTGTAGAGTGCTTAGCACATCTAGGTCCTCAACACATAGGGTGCACCACTAAATGTTCCAGGATATTACCAGCCCCTAACAAGAATCTTGTTCGAAGTTCCAGTGAGGCTGCTACAACAGCCTTAGAGCCCAAGCCTATGCATGTATACTCAGAAGTAAGTCTCATGATAGTCAATGAGACTTACTCCAGGTAAGTGTGGATAGGATTGCAAGGCACATCAGGTTTCAAGAGAGCATGGGTGGGGTGGGAAATCGTCATGTTTTTTACTTTCACACCCTCCTGAAACCTCCAGACAGAGAAGGACATTTTTTATTAAGTCATTATAGACATTTTCCCCAACTAAAACCCACTTTAGATTACCCACATTTTTCCTTTGCTTTGAAATGACAAACTAGTATAGTTTTGCATATCTGGAGTGCTGCATACAGTTTTCTGAATGCACATGCAGGCTTTTTCCACACATGATTGGCAGTCGCCCTTTTCCTTATCCCAACTTGGTGTTCATCTGAAAAGCACTCCATGCAACGCAAAATGCTGCTACCAAGGGGAAAAAAATCAGTTACCCACATCCTATGCACATGCCAAAGTGCTGTGTATGTATCCATGGGCCAACTATAACCAGTTGTTCATCTCTCAGTAATGCCCCTGTTTTCTAACAAAGAACTCTGTCTTATTTCTTATCTTGGTCAAGGACACTGATGACTCAAGAAATAAATAAGTTTCCGTTCACTAGTAAATGTTTATGCTTAGCATGTGATGTAGGGCAGCATAGGTGACCAGACATGTGGCTCATCCCCTAGAGAAAAAGCAACACAGTTTTGCTTTCAAGGATTTTGAAGTAAACAAGCAGTTGGGTTATAAAGTCATGGTAGATATGCTGAAAGGGACTTGTAAAGTTTGAATGCAAGTCTTCAAGGCAGAAGCACAGTGATTTATCTAGCGTGCCATGTATTTTTTCCCATTGGTATTTATGCACTACCAGGTCATCCATACAGCAACTCCCAGACTCATAGTTACGTATGTTTCAGTATGCATCCTTTTAAGAGAGCAGTGACAGAGTTGACACCCAGTTTATGCTCTCATCAAAGAACAAGTGCCAGAAATATATACACACATGTGTACCCCACATATCATGCAGCAAATGTGCCTTTTGTATTCCTGTATAATTCCAGAATGCAAATACATCTTTGAAACAGGCTTTATATTCAGCTTTATGCTGGTATTTAGGAAGAATTTGGGGTGTTAAACAGTGTCAACACTGAAGATCTTTTTAAGAAAAAAAGAACCCTAAAGTGTGTAATGTCACTTGTTTACCAACAGGACAATCTGCTGTGTTTCTAACAACTGTTAAGAAAGTGCTTTAACTATCAAGGGCAGGAAATGCAATCAAGGAGTAATCCATAACATTCCTACTTAATTTGCCATCGCTCAAAGTCTGCATTGGCTTATCTGCCAAGTTCTTTTCTCAAAAATTTGCAGAGAGGCTTAAATGCTGCAACTGAGAAGACTTCCAAATTATCCCATATGACAGCCAGGAACACTGTGTACATAATCATTAAGACAAACTAGGTTCCATCTCTGCAACTTCCTACATTAAGCATTTCTCTGACTTGCAGAATAATGCCTGCCTGCTTGGAACACAGTTTCAGAACAAATATTTGTTTTTCACAGCAATTACCCAATACTGGACTTACCCTGGATGTTGCCAAAGGTTTGCATGCCGGACCACAGGGAGCAGTTCTCTCTTATTAAGGGGAGTGATCCCAATTGCAGCTTCAAGTATGGTTATGTATTTCTTGTACTTCATCCTGCCTCTTGGAATGCACAGCTAAACAAAGTTACGACCTGTGTGCAATGGCAGCATTGGAGAGCATCTTGCCCAGGCAATCCTAATGAGCTGCAGCGCTGTTTTTCAGAATGGGCTGCACACATGGTAAGCTCGAGTTATAAAAATAACTTTTGAAAAAGGAGTACTGTACAAAAAAAAAAAAATTCCTGACAGATTCCCCTGAAACGTCATTGTTACATAATTCCAGCAATCTTTGAATAAAGCACTAATGAAAATGAATCAAGAGACAATCATGGTTGTAAGCCTTGCCTGATAATGTACACTCTCCAATTTACTAATCCTCAGCTAAATCTCCAAGCCTTATAATCTTCCAAGTACTAATGGAGTAGCAGGTGACTTGCCTCTCGAATCAAATCAAGAGCTGCTAAAGATGTGTTCACTAAACTCTACATTGCTTTAGACACTCCCAAACAAAAGCATTCCTTCAGCATGCCTGACTTTTTGTGTGTGTGTGTGTGAACCAAACTGATGGTAACTTAACGGGCCATCCTGAGAAAAGGAGAGGCGGTTCATTGGACTTGAATTTAATGAAGCAAAATTTACCAGGTGCTGAAAAATTGTAAGCGAAAATGATTCACACTGATGGAAACAGATGCTCTTCTGATTGGCTGCAGAAGATGACAACCATCTGTTAGACTGGGTTAACACACAACTACTACTCAATACTATAGCAAAAACAAAAACATAAACTGGGCGAAGTTTTTTTTTTTAATCAGTACTTTACTTCCCCCTTTCAGGCCAGCGTACCAATAACCACTAGCAAACGTACGTGCAGGTTAGTAAAATATTTTATGGACTAATAACATGAGAATTGTTTGCAGCAAGATGGCTTTATAGCCTAGCCATTTAACTTTATTATTATTTGCCTGTAAACCGCTTCATGAACTTTATGTTGAAAAGCAGTATATAAAGACTGTTGATTGATTGATATCCTAGCTTCCCAAAAAATACCATACAGCATTAAAAATACTAAATGGATTCTTGCAAAAACCTCCCATTTATTGAAGTTATACATATTCAGCTTAGAATAATCTATTATCCTTTAGATGCATTAATGACTACAGTAGATACATAATCATGTACTTAAAGAGAGAATAAAGGAGTGGAGCTAAGCAGCAACAGAAGGGCAGAACACCAGGGTTAGATTGGTTCAGGATGAATACAAAACTAGTATTTGTGTTGGATTGCTCTCCTTTCTTTCGGCGGAAATTCCTCAGTCAAAATCTGCAGGATCTGTCCTAATCAGTGTGACAGCTTGGGCTGCAGAGTAACTTGGGTCACAGAGCTTTACTCAAAGTGCCAAGAGACAGACAAGCAGTACTGTGCAACAGCAAGCTTTTTTTAAAAATCAGAGTTTATAGCTGTACTGTCAAAACGTTGTTTTGAAATGATCGATAACTTTCAGGCAAAAAGAAAAAAAACCCTGACAGTTCTGGGGCCTGAAGAGAGGCCATTAAAACCATGCAGGACCTGACTGAAATGCTGAGATAGATGTGTCTGCATGATTTACTTGGGGCAGGCAAGTACCTGTTGAGTGGGAGGAAAAGTTCTGAAAGCGCGCACCGCCCCCACACACCCCATAAATGCACTTTTTAAACACCCATGCACAAGATTCAAAAAGGTAAGAGATAGTAAAAGGTTGAAAATGTACATAATTTCAGACTCTTGACAACAACTCCCAACTAAAAGTGTAGAGAAATCTGCATGGTGTTAGATGGAGGGGGGAAGAACAGGATCACTAACCCACAGATTCATTTTAAGTCTAAAATAGCCCTAATGTAGGGGCAGCTACTGTGATCTCCCCATATTTAAGAGAGAGCAAGGCAGCAGAGCAGGGGATCCTTCCAAGCAGCAACACACACACACACACACACACACACACACACACACACACACACACACACACAGAGCAGATCATTAATAAGTACAGCCCTCACAGACTTGCTTTGTCCCCACCCCCAATAAATTTAAATGTAGAAAAAATTGCCAGAGCAAGGGAGCAGGCCCCCAGCTACCAGTAGCTCACAAGCCCCATGTTCCCTATCCCACCCTAATGCATAAAAGGTAACGGTAAAAGGTTTCCCCATGACCGAATGGTCTAGTCGTGACCGACTGTAGTGCGCCCTAATGCATAGATAGGTTTTTTTCAGGCCTTATAAAACATGTGTGCGCTTGTGCCTCCCTTTTCCACACATTGATAACATATCAACACATTGATAACATAGACATGGGTTACATAGGAAATGGTTGTTGGAAAACTTTCCACAGGTTTATTATACTTTTCTTCAAGGCAAAAATAGTATCCCTCCGCACGCGCCCCCCCCTCCAATCCCAGGGAACAGATCCTAATACAATTACAGTTTTCTTACATGAAAGAACCACCAACTGTAGATTACATTTCATTTTTTCTGTTAATTATTCTGTTTAAACCCGCTGACATGGATTCCATGTAGTTTGTGAAGACTGTGTTATGAGTTTAACATTGAAGAAGGGGTCTTTCAGATGGGATAATATTTTGATCTTTAGACATAAGAATGCAATTGTAACTTGCAGTTTCATTTTACAACCCTCTCCCTATGAAACAGCCTGCACAGTTCGGAGTTTGATCAACTATGGCTTATTCAAATATAATCCCATGAACTAGCAAGTAATCCCATTTATCTTACTAAATTTACTCCTTGTCCTACGGGCACCTCTGGCAATAGTACTCCTTGGTCTCTCATGCCCTTTGCTTGCAGCCTGTTAGAATTCAGCAGTCTAGGAGTCCAGTCTTCTATTGTGGAGGACGGACTGATGGTTCAGCAGCGGGCAAATACCTACTTATGAGAAAGTCTATACCCTGCTCCCCCACCCCCAAGATCACAGCTTGCCAAATTGATTCTCTGGGTTTTTAACTTTTTGCATTTTTGTTTATTTGTGGACATTATAAATAATTCTATTCCAGCAAGCATTTTGATTTCAATAGTGTATATGGCTTTTCTTTTGTTTGGCTTGGCTATTGTGTATTACAGCTGTATCTTTGGCATGGGAAAGGTGGGGTATAAATTTTACTTCTAAAAATAATTCGTTTTGCTTTTTGTTCGGTTGCTGTGCTGTATTTAATGTTATTAAATATAACAAATATAGCATTGCAACAAAACAAAAAGCAAAACAAATTTATTTAGAAGAATTTATACCCCGTCTTTCCCATGTCGAAAATACAGCTGCAAAACACAACAGTCAAGCCAACAAAAGGAGCGCAACACACACAAAATTAAAACGCTCGCTGAAATAGAATTGTTTAAATGTCTACAAATAGAAAAATATGAAAAAAGTAAAAAAAACACAGAGAATCATCATAGAGCCAATCAAGCCTTCTGCGGCACGTGTGCTGCGATGCAGGAGCCACCACAGAAAAGGCCCTCTTGTGCACTGCTGCCAGTTGAACTTCCAAGGGCAGAGAAACACGCAAGAGGGCATGGCCAGATGATTTTATTTATTTATTTTATTTATTATTAGATTTTTACCCCGCCTTATTGTGCCTGAAGGCACCCAAGGCGGCATTACAATATATATATATAAAAACAATATAATAATTCACATTAAAAACAATTAAAACAGTATTAAACAACAATACAATCAAAAATTAAGAACACAATTAAAAATAAATTTAAAAACAATTTAAAAAAACAACAAGCCCCGTGGATTATAATAACCAGCCAGCCTGTCAACAGTTAAAAGCTTTTTGAAATAAAAAGGTCTTCAGCCCCCGCCGAAATGTAAACAAAGAGGGAGCAGTTCTCAATTCTAAGGGGAGGGTGTTCCAGAGATGGGGGGCTACCACCGAAAAGGCCCTCTTCCTGGCCACCGCCCCTCTCACTTCTCCTGGTGGCGGCACAGTCAAAAGCCCCCCCCCCAGATGATCTAAGAGTACGGGTTTGTTGGGATATGATTTGGAACACTAGGTTAAATTTGCAAGTTGAAATGGGTTAGCAACTGAGCTTTTAGGCGGGAACCTGATCATGTGATGTGTTCAGGTAAATGTTGCGATTATGTACGGGCTTTAACTGGACTGCATGTCAGTGAGTCTGTGTTGGTGTGTGAGGAGCTGTCTTTGGAGTTAGATGCGTGGAGAGAGAGAGAGAGAGCTTGATATGATTTCTATGAAGCTGTTCTATGTAAATACGTTCTAAATACAAAGTAAAGTTATATTTAGAACAAGTCTCCGCATCTTTATTTGAAGAACCTAAAGGTCACTCAACGTGTCCACCCCTAACGCGCCAAACTCTCCTTCAGGGTTGGATTATATGGAAGAAGGCGGTCCCTCAAATACCCCGGACCTGAGCCGTAAAGGGCTTTAAAAGTCAAAACTAGCACTTTGAATTGGGCCCGGAACAGAACCGGCAGCCAGTGTAGTCGCCGGAGCAGCGGCTCGACAGAGTCAAACCGACGTGCCCCAGCAACCACCCGAGCCGCTGCGTTCTGTACTAGTTGTAATTTCCGGACCATCTTCAAAGGCAGCCCCACGTAGAGCGCATTGCAATAATCTAATCTAGATGTCACTAGGGCATGGGTCACAGTGGCCAGGTCCGCACAGCTCAGGTACGGCCGCAGCTGGCGGATCAGCCGAAGCTGAGCAAAGGCTCCCCTGGCCACAGTCGCCACCTGGGACTCCAGGTGTAGCTGTGAATCCAGGAGAACCCCCAAGCTGCGAACCTGCTCCTTCAGAGGAAGTGCGACCCCAGTCAGAGCAGGACGATAGTCCAATACCCGAGCTGTGGATTTCCGAACCAAAAGCACCTCTGTCTTATCCGGATTTAATTTCAGCTTATCCGGATTTAATTTCAGATCTTACAGAAGGGGCAGGTTCATATAGCGTGAAGTGGTCATTTAGACACCCAAGGGCCCAATCCTCTCCAACTTGCCAATGCAGCCACAATGCAACCCCGAGGTAAGGGAACAAACCTTCCCTTCCCTTGAGAATGCTTCTGTGCAGGATAAGCGCACAGTATGGCTGCATCAGTGGATAGGACTGAGCCATTAGTCTTTACTGTTTAGGCTTTTAAAAATGTATGGCTGGCACCTTGAATTGCACCCAGAAATACACATCAGTAAAGAGATCACAAACCAGGGAGTTATAGCCAATACGTACATTTCAGGCACAAGTAATTAAAATGTAGTTTAGATCAGTGGTGGGATTCAAATAAATTAACAACCGGTTCTATGTCCTTCAGGGCGGCCGCTGCCTTTCTTCCCTCTCCCAACCTAAAATTAACAACCGGTTCTGCAGAACTGGTGAGAACTGGCTGAATTTCACCACTGGTTTAGATACATGTAGTTAAAGTTGTTGCATATACATGAATAACTATATATTTTGTATCTTGTTCCTAGCAGCAGACAAGATATATGCCAACAAATTGTGTCTTTATTCTCAGAATGTATTACAGCGTTTGCTTCTTCCTGCCAGGCAGCCTATCTCTTGCTCTCGTCCTCCTCTCCAAATTTCTGAGAAAGAAATAGGAAGGATACTGCACTATGCCAAGCCACAAGTGGCAAGTTTGTTCTGCAGTCCATTCTGGAAAAATGAATTGGGAGGAAAAAGTGTCTTGTTATCTAGCACTTGTGCCAAGGTAGGGCAATTGTTTTTGTCTTCAATATGTCCAGACTTCAAAAAGACATTTTTCAACTTTTGCAAGGGCTATCAAAGTCATGCATGCTGCAACTTAGAATAAGAAAATTTTGAAAATGCACACTTACAAATATTAAATTGTATTGCTATGGGGATTTGAAACATGTACCGTATATACCATTTTCCCTATGTTCAAGGCAGTGGACAATTAATAGTAAAATACAATCCAATTAAAGGACATTAAAAATCTATATATATAAAGAAGAGCGTATGTAGGTGTGTATGTATGTGTGTGTGTATGTTTGTTCCACATAGGCTCCGCAACGCCTGGACCGATTCGTGCCAAACTCGGCACACGGGTGCCTTGGCCCCCCCGAAACCATCGCTGCGAGGTTTTGGAACGGATCGCACCCCCACGGGCGCGGGTAAAAGCGAATTTGTGGTTCTCTGTGGGTGGCTATGGGCTGAGTCGCAGCATTCCGAGGCTCTGATGATGTCATAATGACATGCAAATGACATGCGGAATCTTCAGGCAGCAACTGAACTCTTGACAGTTGAAGACAAACAACAGCAAACAGGTTTCACGCAGGCAAACCGATACAATGTGTTCTGTGGACATGTGGGCGGTCCCTGCTTGGCAGTGGACAGTTGGCACAAGGTGCTGTGGCTGTTGCTCTCTCTGAAAGTTTACTTTCACTGTGTAACGTAAGGCAATTGGGCAGGTGCAACCAAAGGCTACAAAGATGAAACAACAGTGTACACAGGAAAAACCTGAGGAAAAAACAACAACAACTTGCAACGCTACGTCACAGAGCTGCTACATCTAGAGCAACAGAAACAGTACAGCAGCGTGACAAAAGACTCCACGATAAGAGAGACAGGGCTGCTACATCTAGAGCAACACAAACAGTACAGCAGCGTCACAAACAACTACAGGATATGAAACAGAGGGCTACTACACCTAGAGCAACAGATACAGTACAGCAGCAGGGATAGGACATATAAACACCCGGGAACACATGTGAGTGGGGGTGGGGTCAGGGATGAGACATATCAACACCCGGGAACACATGTGAGTGGGGGTGGGGTCAGGGATGGGACATATCAACACCCGGGCACACATGTGAGTGGGGGTGGGGTCAGGGATGGGACATATCAAC
>JAJKFI010013047.1:0-36097 GCA_029204185.1 Lerista edwardsae
CTCTGGACAGGTACAACGAGGCAGGTACACAGGCAGCTGTGGGGGGGAGCGAGACTCAAGATTGCAAACTCACAGGCTTTCTAAGCTGGCTCTTCGGCAAAGTGCGTCTGCAAACACTTTACTTGTGGGAACAACGCATTCCGAACAGGAAGTGGCACTGAAGGGTCTCTGCGAGGGGAATGTCTAGCACCTGAACACCCCTTAGTAACAGAAACTGTTCTGTGATCCTTATCAGGTTCGCTCCACTAATGTTCCACTGCTAACCTAAGATGACAACATGTCACGTGAGCAATTAAATACTCAAGAGAGCCAGCCAGGTGATGTAATCTATTAGCAGGCTCACAGAACATCATAAGCAGCCATCAAGGAGCTACAAGTCAACATCCATTTCTCTCACACCAGACAGACACAAGCAACTTAGGATGGGGGTGTGGGAAACAAACAACAAGCAATCTTGCTTGCTCACTCATCTTCATAAAGGCCGATGGACAAGAGCACTCGATTAAAAATATTTGGAGCCAATTACTACAACATAAACTCTGCAGGCAAAATGGATTGCAACATCTAATGTTCATGGAAGGTTTCATAATTGGCTCCTTGAGTATTCTTAATTACACATGTTGCACTCTCAAAACTTTTAAGCCTTTCCAGCCTAGGCTAGAAATATAGAGGCCAGGGGTGTCAGACATAAGGCCCATGGGCCAGATATGGCCCGAAGAAGCTCTTTATCCAGCCCATACAATTGGGTTCTCTTAACACCACTAGCAGGTGCTTTTAGTTGCTGAGCTGTGAAATATGCATGAGCAGAAGCAGCACTTTTGAAAGGGTGACAAGGGAAGAGCACAGTTGTCATGGGGGCCACCCTTTCAGCAGTGCCACTTCTGCTGAAGTGTCACGGCTGAAAGGGCGGCCCATGTGCTAACTGCATTCTCTCAGTGCTGTTCCTTGAGCAGCACTGTTTCTGCCAAAGTGTTGGGCAGGGCAGACAGAAGGAGGACTCAGAAGGCAATGAGCGATATGAGAGAAGGTGGAGGAACGGCAGGCCAAGAGGGGCCTATGTAGGTATAGACTGTGGTATAGGTATAGTAGGTATAGACTGTGTTAATCTCAGAGGTTTAGCAACTGTTCTTGTTTGGCAAGAGCCGCCACCACTACAGATGTCAGATGTGCACAGGAGCAGGTGGCTTGGCACACCATTGTCCCTGCACTGAGGAAGAAGCTTCTCCAGCTTCTGGCATCTCCTTTCTCCCCATCTTGGTCAATCTGTATCTCTGTTGAAGGGCCAGGTGGCTTCACAGCAACATGCCACAACTGTCTGACAGTTTCAGATTCATGACTTATTCAGTCTTTTAAAGAGATCTGAGTGCCTCTTTAAACAGCTTTGAATTTACAGCATTTACAGAAATGGACAGAAAAGGGCAAGGAAGTAAACAATTCATGGACAAATGCTTTAATTTGGTGCTGAATCATTAACCCCAGGTCATATCTGCAGCTATTTTGAATCTGGAGTAACACCAAGCCAATGGTCTGTGTAAATTAAATTGATTTGTTGCAGTAGATTACATATACATCCTTTAGGAGAAGCACTGCTATCAGCTGCCCTGTGCCAATGATCTGAAAATCTAATTTTCCACTAGAGGGTGGTATCAAGCAAATATTTGACAGTATCTTGCACAAGACACAGAAAAACTGGTAATTGCAATTGGGTGTGGCTGAGATTTTTATATATACTATACATACACATCCCTTGGAAACCAAGCCTGAATTGGAAATTTTACTCCTATTTTCCAAGTGTATTATTTTTGTCAGGGTCACCTCTTTCTTAAACACAAAAGATTGGCAGGCATGTTTGCGGAAGCCAAAAGCCTGTGGACATTTCTTAGCAGTTTTGTGACTAAAATACCTTCAGATGATGAACAGGTTTTTGAATGCTGCATTCTAAATTCTCAGTGCATTCAACATAAGCTTTACTTGTAAGGCCATTCACTTACAACTTCAGTGCAATATTACCAGACCCTGCAGGCAGAAGTTTTAGATCAACAAGACAAATGAGAATCTCTTTATGTACCTTTGCCTGTAATGATTAAAGAGTAACAACTAAAAAGGCAAAACGAATCCCGTATTTCAGTACTGCTATTTTTATGCAAATCCTATTGTTTTCATTAGTACTTGAAAGACTTCTTACCCAAGTCCTCATAATCTGCAACCTGACTTGAGAATACACAGAACAGAGGAGCCTGACTTGAGACTACAGAATCTCCTGAATCCCAAATTGGAAAATACTCCCCAGCTGAACTGTTGAGATGCCAAAAATAATCCACACTGTTACTGGGAATAAGGTCACCAATTAGACTTCATTATATAGCAGTGCTTCCCAAACTGTGGGTTGCAAACCAATTTCAGGTGGGTCAGCCATATTGAAAATATGGGAAGGTGGGATACTGATATGGGGAAGGGCTGCATGGCTATTTTGCTTGTGTCAAGGTTGTAAATGGGCTTTTTTCTTTCCGATTCACTTTGCTATTGGAAAATGGCTGAGAAATAACCAAACTTTTTGCTACAATCTCAGGAAAACAGCAGGCTCTGGTGTCACAAGGATGGTACCCCCCAGCCATGACATCACTTTTGGTGGGTCTTGGACAGATTGTCATTCTTGAAAGTGGGTCCCAGTGCTAGAGACCACTGTCATATTGTGATCTGTCAGGTAAATCCCAAGCTCTGTGGAAATGCTAGAATAGACAGATAAGCCTACTTGTAGCTCTTCTGCTTTGGGCTAAATATGTGAATGCAGCTTCAACTTCTGTTCAGAAAGCTCCTGAATCCAAAGCCAATTGTTCCACCCACCCTTACCATTCATTTCCCGCTACTGTGAAAGCACTGTTGTACTCAAGCATTGCAGATGCCAGACAGCAAGCAACACAAGCCACAAGCCTTTATACATTCACTGCCTTGTCTCCCAGTCCTGCTGCCAATCACCTATTGTGGAAGCAAGTGACTTTCCTTTCAAACAACCACTCACTAAAGAACAAGAAGCCTTATTCAAAAGCTATATCTATTGTTTTAAAAACTGCAACATACATGCCAAAAACTTGATCTCCTATTTATCTCCTAGAAATGTGGTATTTCCAATACCTCCATTTACAGCTAATCTAAGCCAATATTTGATCATGTTACATAGCTCAGGTAAAAAAAATGCTGAATACAAATTTGTGTGCATCCACTGGAATGATTTGCAATAGCCTTGCTTATACTGAAACAGAAAAAACTCAAGATTTTCAGAACTAGATAAATTTTGAAGACATTTAGGACACATTGACTTACAGGAGGCAGTGCCAACAACAGTGCAACACCAGTAGCACTCAATGAGAATCTGTGGTCTATTTTTGGATAGGAGACAGAATGCCAGGCTGTGATAAGCTGCAGTACCTGTGGTGGCAGAACGGAGTCACTGTGGAGCTGATTAACCAGTTCGGGAATGTTGTGAGAAGGCCAACCAGCAAAAGAACAGAGTCCAACCTTGAGGATCTGTCCAGGCTGGACTTATGATCACCTGCTGAAGCTCGATGTCACATGGCCAGAGGAGAGAACCACACTGAAGGCTACATCTGGGATTGAGAATTTGGTGAATTGTAGAATACTGTATATTTGTTAAAACCCCATTGAAAAATGGTGTTTTAGCCTAGCCTGCCCATGTAAGCCACCTTGAGCATTTGCTTCGGCATGGAAAAGGTGGGGTATAAATTTTTCTAAATAAATAAATAAATAAAGTTTATGTGCCTCTAGTAGCAGGTGTAGGGACATTTGCAAGTAGAAATTTTCCTCTGCACACCAGGGCATTTGCAGTACATAACTACAACTAGCTGCTTAATCACAACACAGTTGTAAGAGGAATTAACACTGCAGGCTGTATAGAAACAGCTACTTTGAACCTTATGCTTACCTCCAAGACCATAAGCATGTAACCAAAACACAACGACCCACAATGATGATGTTTCTGGGTAGCCCCCTGAACTCTGGTGGTTTAACTTTTTAAAGAGATAGCCAAAAGTGTCTAAATGCTTTGCTTTCGGGGGGCGGGGGAGACTGTTCTAGAGATGCACTGCTTTTTGTCAGGTGAGACAGTGCTTTCATTTTCAAGATTTTTACTCTGCAAGATTTTGAACAGAACTTCTCTCCAGGGTGGACTGGAGAGAGAAAAAAATAGGAATAATGTTTAAAGTGGAGAGAAATAGGAAGAGAGCATGTCTGTCTTCAATATAGCCCAATAATAAACAATAACGGTGTGATCCAGAACATGCTTACTCTGAAGTAAGCCCTAGTAAAATGGAGTTATTAACAGGAAGATGTGCATACTGCAATGAAGTAGGTTGTTATGGAACCCGTCTTGCTATTCAATTTTAGCTTCTCTTGTTTTGAAATCCAGCACAACAGAAACTAGTCCTTTCCAAATGCACTCCCCTCTCTGGTACAGTGAATAAACTTTGAGCTGTTTCCAAGGAAAACTCATTACTGAGATATAATCCAATCAGGTTGGTATTTATATTTAATCATCCAGTCATAGTACAAGGAATGTCTACACAACAGTATGATTGTAAATTTTAATTTGATTCTCAGTGTCATCCATATTTCTATATTTGGTTCCATCCCTATTAATAAAACATTTTTTAAAATTCTTAAAATAGTGGTCAGTGCAAATGGTTTTTTAATGCAGATTTTGGGTAGGTTTTTAAAATGCGAAGCGCAGAAAAGGGTGTTGCATGTTTTTATTTTTTTTTATGTACCTCTAATCAATGTATTTCCTTTGGGTAATAAATATTTTGCAGTTTAGTATATAATACAAAATAATAGTCTATTTCCATCTAGGTTAGGCACCATTTTCTAGTATTTAGACACACATAGAGTACTCGTATTAAAATATCAGTTAACAGAAATTAAGGAAATTGTCTTAAACCTGAACTCATGAGTGAACAAAGAAACTTAACATGAGGTGTATACATATCCTTCAACACAGTCAATTTAATTTAAAATAAATGACTGGAACTATATTAAGCCATTTAACTGAGAGGTGAATTAGGATAACAGCCACAAGAAACCTCGCTGCCTAATTCTGCAGTTTTTTCAGACACTGACCTCTTTGTCTATTGTATAAGCCATTGTAAACTGTTTGTACTACAATTGTTAGGGCTGGGCAAGAGAATGCGAGAGAGGAGGGAGAGATGCCCATTGACATAGGCATAACTTGCTCGATACATTTGCAAAAGCCTTTTATTTGAACTGTTAGTTTCATTAGTCAGTAAACAAAGCAGCTATTGATCTTCTCCAAGGCCCCATTTAACTGTTTTATTTCTTCAGCAATCCTTATCAAAATAAGGCCAAAGAAGAGATAATAGTCCAGGAAAAGTAGATTGTCCACATGAATCTCTCAGTCCTTGCCCTACTTTTCCTGCAACATTTGTGGAAGAAAAGACTTTTGTGCCTGTATGATATGCCAACTCCTTGGCAATGAATGTCAACCTTCTCTTTGTGAGCGCCTTATTCCAACTCACACCACACATAGTCTCCAAGAACCAGCAGACTGCTCTGAAACCCAGAGCCACTGGCTGACCACTAGGTAATACCCGAGTGGGGTCCTCAAGTTAATACTAAGATTCAAGTCAAGCCAAGTTCACAATAGTTTGGCCTTTATGGACTTTTAGTTAAGTATCTTCCATGGGTTAAGCTTCCTCCTGGAGGAAATAACAGCCATGGGGTGGCAACAGAGGAAAGCAGTCAAAGACACCCTCAACCTCTACCGCAGTCCCAATCCAGATCATCCACCCAGAATTCCATTCACATTTAATGCAACCTGTTTAACTACTGCTAGTGGGGAGGGAAGAGTTTTACAGGTTTTCATCTGGCTATTTGAACAGGTAAGGACCAAACTGTATTTGTCACTTCTCTACATTATGATTCTTCTGTTTTTATGGGCTCCAACGTTATATTTGTATTCTTGATACTTTTACAACACATTAAACCAAACAATAAATACATTGTTTTTTATTTTCTCCGATTTTCTCTTTGCTGTTTTATTGCACATGACCTCATTAACACATACTCCCCACCCCCACCCCTCAAACATGCAGCCATCTTGGGAAATCAAAAGCATCTCAAATCCTGGCTGTTGGTTCAGCATTAGCTAACAACATGCCACTTGCAAGGAGCAAAGCAAAAAGCAATAGAAGACCACAATATCATCTTGGGGGAGGTGAAGTGAGCTGTGATCAGGTGTCTGTTCCAACAGACCAAAAAGCAAGACTTCCAGTGCTGCCCTTTTCTCAATTGCCTTTTTGGTTCTCAGAGAACTAAACAGTGACACACTTAGGGAAGCAGGAGAAGGAAAAAGAATAGGTAAGAGTTCACTTGTACTGTCAAATAGCCACCTCTTTCTGAAACAGTATACATCTTTCTTACATCAGTGTGTTTGACTTTTTTCATGCCATGGCCCCAATATATACATAAAGACTATATGAGACTGAGGACCCCACTGTCAATCCCACCCTCCTCCCAGGACCCTATCTGCCCACTTCACTCCTGTGACCACCCCCCATAATGCCTTCCAGCACTGTTCACTATAACTAGCCCCATTCCTATCCAACTTTCCAGCGCTGATGCAGCCGCAATGCAGTAACAAGGTAAGGGAACAAATGTTCCCTTACTTTGAGAAGGCCACCATAACTTCCCTATCACCACAGAATGTAGCACAAACCCCTTTGGGATGGCTACATCAGGGCTGGAAAATTGGATAGGATTTGGCTCTAAACATTAAAAAAAGTTATCATTTACCCTGGCATTAATAAAAGCTATTTCAGCACAATTGCTAAGAACCTGAGCAGAACTGGGACACAATCTCCTGTTACCTGAAGGGGGTACACCAGATGCCTCCCCCTTTCCCTAGTGGTGGTCTAGTCCAGTGGTCTTCAAACTTTTCACTCCTGTAAGTTGTCACAACCCCACAACTGAGGCTTTGTGACCCCATTAGGGTTCCAACCCCAAAGCTGAAGAACAGTGCAGTACATTAAATAATCTTTTCCAGGGTAATTTATGGCTATAGTACTGCTGCAATGAGATTCAGAAGAACAGGAGACAACACTGTTTGGAATCAGTGGCCTGCTGATCAAGTATAGCGAATGTACAATGTGAGTAACTGGAAAAAGAATCAACACAATCAAGTTTTGTTAATTTTGGACTACATAAAAAGGAAAAGGAGCTTCCCACAGTGGATCTGCCTGTTCTTTCGAAATGAAAGGAATGTAGTTACACTGCCTCACTAAAAACCAAAGCAATTTAGTAGTCAATGAGCTCAATACATGCCTCAGCTTCTGTTTTCTACAGAAGTTAACAAGCAACTTCTCATCAGTTCCCTCATTTACAAATTCTAAGCACACACTCAACTAAAAAGCCTTGCTACATTCCAATCAAGAAGCAGAGTATCATTTTCTACTTTCTCAAGTGCTCATTGATGATGTGGTACAAACAAGGGCAAATAGTCACAGTCCCACCAAAAATTAGTGACAATCCGAAGTTTGCTAACCTCTAACTCTCTAAATTCAATTTGGTTCAATAAAAAATTTTTAAGCACAGTGCAGAATACACGCACAAATAGCAATATGTCATAACGTGCTTCTGGAGTATTCATTCAACACAAAAGAAAGAAAACACAACCCTTACCTAATCCAAGCACAGGTCTAATCCAGAAGTTTAGAAATCCACCTTACAGAAGGAAGGATAGCCCTCATCTACATGGGGCGTCTACATGGATAGCCCTCATCTACATGGGGCGCCCTCATCTACATAGGGCATCATCTTCCAAGTGTCACCATGAAGGGATTCAATCATAGAATCCTCAGGAAGGAAGACAATCATAATTAAGCAACTGTTCTGCAGCAGATGAGACATGACTGAAGTCTCCCAGGTAGTTCTTTGAGGTCTCTCCCACCATTCCAGTACTCCAACCACAAAAGATCAAGTCAAAGGTAGCTTAGATGTGAAGTGCCCTTATTAGAGCTGGGGGTCTATAAGATAGCCAACTTTCCCTACCAGTCCTGGAGTTTTGCTTAAATCATTATTAGGCCATGGTGAAATTGCAGTGTGTTGGTACATAAATCTTCAGTTAAAATCCAGAAGTTGTTGGTAAAAGACTCTCCAGAGCATTCTCTAGGTATCTCCCCCCCCCCCAAGGCTGTTACCAGAGCTGCTTTCCCCAACCTAACCTACTGCTCTACTACAAACCTCAGACAGGATGAGAAAGTAATTACTAAGCAAAGAAATCCCCCCACCCTCACCACTGAAAGAAATATGTTAGGGGTGTCACTGGAGCCTTCATTTTCATATGCAAAGAGTCAAGATTAAAAATTAGTTTAAAAAAAAAGCTTACAGGGGGAAAAGGAATTATGGGACAATGACTGCAATGAAGAATATTCTTGGATGTTTGCCTATACTAATCATGAGAAGACTAGTGTTACCTTAATAGGGCACTAACTTTTGTGACAAAACCTAGACAATCAGCTAAGCAGGGACAAATCTAGACCACGGCATGCCATGTATTATACCAGGTACTTGCAATGTATCATGGAGAATTCGCTGCTTTAGACACAGCTTAAGTTTCTTCTTCCTAAGTACGTAAGTAACTGGTTTACTATCACAGCAAACCAAATATGAATCCCAGCAATGATTGAAGTAGGGCAGGGCAGTAGTAACTATACAAACATGAAGTAACATGAAGACAGGGCAGTAGTAACTATACAAACCATCAAGTTATTCTGAAAATGAAATTGTCCAAAAACTACATGAAATTGTTAATAGTGCCCACCACCCTGGACCCAATACTCCTATACCGACGCAGATGTCCCTCAAATTACCATTACACTCTAATACACTGCCTTTTAACAGAACAGTTTTGGATACTTAAAGTTACATATAATTTCATACCAGCTAGCTTGCATGACATGACCTATGTCCAAGGACACAGAACTGTGAATACAACACTTGAGCACCAAGTTGAGGCAGTGGTGTCATCCAAATGATTTAAGAACAGGTACTCGCTTTTGATTGGCATGTGTCGGGACCCGCTCACCGGAAGTGACGTCATAAGCCAGAAGTGATGTCGTGGCAGGAAGTGGCATGAAAAAAGCCCTTTTTGAGGCCTCAGATGATTTTAAACTGACCCAACAGTTGCAACAGTATTCCACAGCACCCCTAGAACATGTTAAGGAGGCCTGGCATCATGTTAAAACCCCAGAGCAACTCATTTTTCAGTGGCAAGGAAAGGAAAGGCTCCGCTCCCTGCCTGCCTGCCTGCCTGGCTCTGAGAACATGCAGGCAACTCAAACATGCAGGAAATTCAAACGTTGCAGAGGGCGGAGTCGATGAGTGGGCGGGCGAATGGGCGGGGCCAGCTGTAATCCTAGAAACAGGTACTCGCGTACCCCTGCGTACCTCCTGCATGACATCACTGAGTTGAGGGCAGATCACTAAATCATGCATTTATCACAGCTTTCTTTGTGATGCTTAGAAAGACATAGGTGGATGGCCTGTGATTCATCCAACAGAATCACTTAAACACTGGCGTGCGTTGAGAGTAAATCCTTTATAGGAAAAAAATATATCCACCTTTTACACAGCGAAAGGGCGGAAGGTAGGGTTTAAAAAAAACAAGTATCAAAAATGTGTAAATAAAAAAAAACTTATTTTATGGTAATGCTGCAATGCATGGGACGTTTAACTGCATTATTCCAAAAATTTGCAAGGATAAATTAGATTTTGGTATTAAACAGGCATGATCTTCCAAAAATGTCTAAATCAGCGGTCTTCAAATTCTCTAGAAGTTCAAGGACCAGTGGTAAGTGCTTGTGGGGGTGGGAACTGAGAGAGAAGGTTCTGTGCCTCAATGGGTCCATAGTGATCAGGGACTCAAGGACATGTAAAGACACCCGGGGGGGGGGGGGTTGCAAAGCCTTCCCGCTCTGTGAGCATCCCCTTAGCAGAAGTAAGCTCTGATTTGCAACTGGAACTCACTTCCATTTTTTGATTGACCCATGAGATCTGATTCCAAATTGGAGCTCATTTATGCAGACGGGAGGCTGTGAGCCTCCAACACCCTCCAGAAGGCTTCACGACCCACCAGGTACCTTGACATGCCCCTCGGTCCCCGCAGCATCACAATAGCTACAGATCTGTCAGGGCACCCATTCCTAAGCCACTCCCCTTAAGTGGGTATGGCCCGTTTTTGCTCTCAGTGGTGGGTCACAACCCACCATTTGAAGAACACTGGTCTCACTGTGGGGTGTACGCACAAAAGACAATCCATATGCAACAACAAGCTGCATTTAAACTGAACATTAATAATAGACGCATACTGTAAATAACCTCCTCCAGCTTCTAGAAAGCACTGGCATGTAGCAGGCGCAAGGCGGCTTATTATACTAATAAGAAAAAACAACATCAGCACCTCACTGCATGGAAATAAAATAGCTTTTATACCAATATTTTGTTAATCTCAATATCTGTTCAAGGACAGAAAGACAAAGGCCTACTCTTATCCAACTTTCCAGCACTGATATAGCCATGCCAATGTGGTGTGTGCTGGGGGGGGGGGCGGCAGTAACATAGGCCTTTTCAAGGAAAGGGAACGTTTGGTCCCTTACCTTGGAGCTGTATTGTGCCTTCATTGGCACTGGAAAGTTGGTTAGGAAGGGGCCCCAAATAACGTGAGAAGAAGCAGGCAGATTGACATGCTCAAGAACAATGAAATTATCTCAGTGTTTTGAACAGTATAGTATAGTATAGTATACTATACTATACTGTTATACTATAACTATAGTAGTATAATCATACTACTATTGCAGGTTGCGGGATAACTTGCCAAAACTGCTTGCATATTGAAAATATTAAGTATGGTATTTTCAAGTGATGTTAAGCAAAATTAAAAGCAGCAGTATCAGGTTTACCCTGACATGCAGAATCATCAACATTAGATTTTTAAAGCAAATTTCCTAGTTAAATTTAAGAAGCTTAACATAAAGAAATGGGCAGGAATCATGGTCCCTTACCTCTTTAACGAGCTCCTAAATTAGCTTCACAGCTAGCCTGAACTTTCCTGAAATTGTTTCAACAAGAAAGGTTTCTCCCCCAACAACTAAAAGTTAACTAGAGGAACACCCAATGACTCTCTTTAAGACAGTCATACACATAAACTCTTATGACTCCAATGTTAAATAAAGACGTACATTAAACTTTAATCTGAGTCATGGAACTTGTTGGATCAGCCTCAGTTTCCTGATTTTATACAGTCAGAATAATTGTAACCTCCCAAACAAAAGGATATAAGGATAGAACTGCAAAACACTTTGCACACTGAATTTAGAATATAGTCAACACTACCATAATTTTATGATAAAAATATTTATGAATGGGGAAAGAGATGATAAAGTTGTAAATGGAAAGGGGAGAGGCTTGCAATAATAGACCTGTCTTGTTACAAAAGAAGTGTATTATATAGGTTACAGTGCAGGCGAAGCAATACTGTACTTCTCTCTCAAGTTAGAGAAATTCTATCTTATAGAGAAATGTGATTCTCAAAGTGGAAAGTACAAGAAGTAAAGTAGAGCAAACCTGAGCCCTACTATGAAGCAACATTGCGCCACACCCCATCTGATCAGATTGTAAACTGAATACCCAGCAGCTTCAGAGTTCACATTCAGCACAAAACAGTCTCATGGCACCTTAAGGTCTCACTGATTTACAGTGGCATCAGCTATTATGGACTAGAGACCACTTCATTAGAGTCACTAATTTGTTATGGCAGATATATACTGTACATCAAAACTTTTAGCACGGGGAACCACTTTTTAGAATGACAATCTGTCCAGGATCCACCACAAATGATGTCATGGCCAGAATATTGTGACACCAGAGTCTGCTTTTCTGATAATGCAGCAATGAGTTATTTCTTAGCCATTTCCCAATAACAAAATGAATCAGAAAGAACAAAGTCTATTTACAACTTTGACACAAGCAAAACAACCACACACCCCTCTCCCTTTCCAGCATCCCACCTTCCCATATTTTCAATATTTTCACCTGTCCTAGGTGCTTCGCAACCCACCTGAAATTGACTTGTGGCCCACTGGTGGGTTTTGACCCAGAGTTTGAGAACCACCGCTGTACATGCATATAGAAGTGGAGGGAGAAATGTTGGCAGTGGGGTTGAAAAGGTAATCAAATCCAAGTTATACAGCCTGTTACGTTTCTTTGCAACGTTGACATGTATACAAGCTAAGCACAGTGACCATTCCCAACAGCAGCAACTGGCAATAACACAATCTTTCATGCTAAATTAAAAACCTGTAGTAGGACACGTAAAATGGGTCCCAATTTACATCCTAAATGAATAAGATCAAGCCTGATGATAAATTGTTGTGTCTGGCACCTAGAAGAGCTGGAGTCAAATACACACCAGAGAGTAACTCTACTGAAAGAGGGCTTTACTTTATTTGAGTTGAGAAGCACAGTGTATCACTATGAGTAGAACAAACCAAGTCTAGCAATTCCAAAGGAAAAAAAATCTTGCCTGCATCACCCCCACCCACCCACCCTTCAGTACAATCTGGGGTACAATGGAGAGAATGTTGGGAGAAAAAGACAGGTTGAGGTCATACAAGCGCAAAGGAGAAGTAAGTCTTACTGTGTTCAGTGTGGTTTTCTCACAGGAAAGTATGCATGGGATTACAGCCCAAACAACTCACTCTCAGATTAGTTTATTGGGGGTAGGAGAATCTCTCTCTCGCCCTCCTTTGAGGACAGCATACAAAATATGAACTATAAAACGGCTCAAGAAAGATACCTTTAGACATGTGCACCTGCAAATACCTTACACACTGGTTTACACATGTTGGCATCATCCCACGCAGAACACACACGCATTACAAAAATGTTTTCCCTTAACATAATCTACTCTCCACTCCAGACTACCAGCGAAAAAGCCCTCTTCCTTCCCACAGGAAAAGCGTAAAATTAAGGTCATGTGCGTCGGTCGTCCCAAATAACAATGTGCACACAACTTTCCTTCACACGCAGCCGAGTTAAGGAGGTCCCCGCTCTCGCCTGCCTCCGTCGCCAACTTCTCCCATCTCCATGGTTTCAAATGTTTCAAGACCTCGCTGTGGGCTGCCCTGAACCTGCAGGCTTCTCAGAGGCCCCGGAGGGGGAACCTGAGGAAGAAGCTACTTTGGATCCAACGCTACTTACCCCAAACCAGGGTGAAAACCGCGGGCCAGGCTGCTGAAAGCGATCGCCGCCTCTCACCGGCATCTCTGGGACTGCCCCTGGTGGGAAAGGCTTGGAGCAACTTCACAAGTCCGCCCTTGAGCTCCCGAACACTTAGACACAGCCCGGCTGCTCACTTCGCAAACTAACCATTACTACCTTAAAGTAGGAACGACGCTTCCTTACTGTTTACGTTCCCCCAAGATTCGCCCTCTAGCTTCCTGCATCCCCGCTGCCGCCACAAGAGCTGCCCAACCACCGTTTCCTTCCCCGAGCGCAGCTACCTACCCCAAAGCAACATTGTAATGCGGCGCTACCATTTCTAGGCAGGGGAGGCGGCTTCCAATTACTGCATGCATCCCATGCACATGCCTTTCAACAGCTTCAGTGCCCTGAGACGTACATCAATGAGAACTAAACGTAAATCATGAGCAGGAAAACGGAGGATTAGGGAGGCGAGAAAGGGTGAAGGATGTTAGCACAAACCTGTTCCCTCCCCCCTTCAGGTCCATTTGGTTCGTTCCCGGTGGAACCCTGTGCAGCTCCCATTGCAACATTGCTCCTTCCTTTTGGAAGTTGAGAGGCGGCAGCCGGCAGGGAATTAATTGTTCGCTTTACGCCTCACATGATGCGAGGGAGGAATTGCACCAGCCACTCAGTGCTTCAGCTCCAGCGAGGCTTCCTCTTTTTTTGCACAAGACCCCGTTTACCAAAAAAAAAAAAAAAAAAGTGAGGAAGTTTTGCAAAGTAATTAAGCCCGCTGCTCAAAACACATCCGAGTCCATCAAAGCCCAGGAAAAATGATTGCTTGGGATTTCAGAGCAGGAAAAATAACTAGGCCAGAGGCAAGAGAAACTGTTAAGTAATTTTCAACATAATAAATGTGAGGTGTTAAAAATTTGATTTATTGCCATTGGAATTTTTATTTTTAAGTGGCTTTTAAACGTTGCAATCAGAAATGTGTTTGGGAAGAAAGTCTAAAAGGTAGATAAACACACATGGAACTGTCCTGGATGTTTCACTTGTGAAAATAACTGAAACACTGCCTGAATCCATCAGAAATTTCATAGATTTTATTTTCATTAGTTTACAGGCAGGTCAAGAGGGAAAAATATGGGGGACTTAGCGGAGGGCTTTGCAACAGGCATATGTTTATGTTAAGTATTTGGTGAAGTTAGAAACAAAAAATCAAACCTCAACTGTTAGGTCACAGAACCTCTTGAAAAGAAAAAAACTGGAGAAGCATTGTCTCAGTCCACATGATTTTCTGGGCTCATAAATCATGTAGGGGTTCTTGTCAGATGCTTGCCTGTTCTTTGCCTAGAGGGGTGGGTAAACCCCAGCTCCATACCAGAAGAGTATCATTAATATAACATGATAAAAGAGTAGTTAGATTATTACAAATATGCTGAAGCCTGAAAGCTAAAAGCTACATCTGTGAAAATAGCAGGGTTTGAGGAGTGTTTCTGAAAAGTGGTACATAAATATATTGCAGAAATTGACACAGAGAACACCCACCTGGCTTAATGCAAATGAACACTGTTCATACATTTAACCCTATGTCAGTGGTTCTCAAACCTTTTAGCACCAGGACCCACTTTTTAGAATGACAGTCTGTCCAGGACCCAACAGAAGTGATGTCATGGCTGGAAGTGCAGTTATTGAGACACCAAAACCTGCTGCTCTCATGAGAATGCAGGAATAAATTGGGTTATTTCTTAGCCATTTTCCAATAGCCACATGAATCAGGAAGAAAAAAGGCCTATTTACAACCCTGACAGAAGCTAAACCCCTCCCCCTTTCCAGCATCCCATCTTCCCATGTTTTCAATATGGCTGCTCTAGGTGCTTCGCAACCCGCGTGAAACTGACCCACTGATGGGTCCCAATCCACAATTTGGGAACCACTGCCCTATACCATTTGATAAAGACAGGGAGTCCGATGGGCTGAGCCAGAGTGTGGCAGTCTCTTTTTGGAAAGGGGAGAGTTGTCACAAAGAAGACTGCTGCAAGTGGACAGGAAGCTGGGCAGAAAGCTGAATCACGTGTAAGTATTACTTTATTTTGGAACCTGGCTACAGCAGGCTAGCAGCCTAGTGAACGTTAGTTGATTGCATATATCCCAGAGTATTGTTTTATCCATATATCCTTAAGGATTTTAAAACTGTTTTTCCTGGTATGTATTTGCTTATTGAAACCCTACTTCAAAATCTCTAGTAAACATTCTTCTACCTTAATTTCTGAGTTTGTGAGCTTTCCCACTCCTAAGAGCCAATATCATTCTACCCAGTTCTGTACTTGGCAAAAAGGTTCCCAAGGTCAAAGGCTGCTTTAGTGTAGGCAGCCATATAAAGAACTTCCACTTATTGAAAGTGGGAAGATCCACCAGAGGAAAAGGGCAGGAACAGGGCTAAGCTGGTTGTTTCATCTCACTTTCACTCCTACTCATGGAACAAAGTTACAGAAGGATCATGACTGTTCACAACTGTTCTACTTAGTCATACTCTTGTTGCTAAATCATGTGTTCCAAAGAAGTCTTTGCAAAGTGAACAAACACCAGTGCATTCAAGAACTCACTCTGAACCATGATGTAGGAACTCAAGGGCCCAATCCTAACCAACGTCCCAATGCTGATGCACCTGCAATGCAAATGTTCCCTTACCTGGAGGAGGCCTCTGTGATTGCCCACCACAGGACATAGTGTCTGCCCTATTGGGTTGACTGCATCAGCACTGGAAGGTTGGATAGGATTGAACCCCAAGACTACTACATAGCCCTTATAGCAGAGATCTTCCAACTGTAGATTGCAACCCAATTTTTGTTGCAGAGTCAACAGGAGCCAGACCCTAACAAGGCATTATGGGGCTGCGACAAGGCCACCTCAACAAAACCACTGTTGTGTTGAGAACCACTGCCTCATAGTATTATCTAACCAGAGTTATACAATGATGACCAAAACCGCAAAGGGTCTTGTAGCATCTTAAACTAACCAATTTATTTTAGCATAAACTTAAATAGGCCAAATAACACTTGATCGGATGCATAATGATGACAATCTCCCTCAACGATTGTAACGTTGTAAGGCAGGATGATTCCATAAGCCTCTGCCCTGTTTCAAGGGGTGAATTCTGTATTTGCTGCAGAGGCACAAATCACCATTTCTACCATCTACAGCTATTAGATAAAGCCGAACGTTTTATCTAACGAAAAAGCTGCTACAACTTCCATTAAAGCACTGGCCTTAAGGGTCAAATGAAACAAAAATGGTTACAAGTAGGAAAACTACATTTTAAAATGATTTTTAATCATTTGTTCTAAATCTGTTTTATCCACACATGTTCCTTCTTGATCTCAGCTTACATCATCCTGAAAATTAAAAACAAAAACATACAAAACCAACAGTCACTGTAAGTACTATGGGTTTTTCCCCTCCTTTTCATCATGGAGTTTCTCTCTGTGGCTATAGCCATTTCCTGTTGTGGCAATCTACATTCAAACTTGGATGAAGGACAGACAGTACAGTAATGAGCATGATAAAAGCAATACAGTGATGTTTTTAGTACCTGTCCTACACAGATTGCCTAATTCATGCCCTACATCTATTCCTCCTACAAGTTCCTTCCAGAGAAGGAAACCACTTATTACTGGTCAGTTATTGAGGGATGTGTTTTATGTGCATGAGAATGTATACTGGATATCCAATCTTGGGAGGGGGAAGGGAAATCACAGAATTACTTCCACACTCTGCTTTCTTTCTTCCACACTCTGCAGTGTTCTCATCCTACACATGCAAGTCCACGCATGCTAAATGCTGCATTCTAACTCACAGCAATTTTGCTCCCCGGGGACCTTCTCACATAATATTGTTGCAAGGAGGCATCACTTAGAGACCAGGTGCTCGCAAATCACGCAACCAGGAGCTGAGATGTTAGTATTCTGATGGTTTTTTGCCTGTTCCTGGCAGGCCATTTCAAAGAAGAGGGGCAGCCAGGTGGCAGCACTGCCACACAGTCTACACAACAGACCTCATTTTATCCAAATAAGGGAAACGGTGCATTAATTTAACAACCAGCAGCTCTTCCCATACTTACAATTTAGTGCTAAAACTGCTCAACTGCTGAGAAGATACCAGGAGTCCACCCAGGGCTTTCAAACTGGAAAAGTCTCAAACTTTCCAAAGTCTCCCTTTGGAAGCAATGAGAACAGGACAAAAGGAATATTTGACAAGAAATGGAGAGAGCCAGGAATTGCAATGCTGAAGAACTTGTGCATTTTCTTTCCTAAGGTGATCAATAGTGAGAAAGTCCAGCTCCCATCCAGTTCAGGGGTACTTCTTTCATTTGCAGTCAGCCTGTCCCTGGTGAACTGGCATGACCTCACTGGCCCATGACTGGGAGTCATAATTTCCAGCAGCCTTGACTGGTTGCCACACTATTGAGAGCTTGTCTAGCGTGAATCCTATAAATCAGAAATTCCAGGTCCAAATCACATTCTGCCAGAAATTTACCAGAGGGCTTTGGGCAAGCCACTGTCTTCCCTCTTGGCCTCCCATCTTCAATACGGGGGCAATAATAGTGAGCTACTTTACCATGTTACTGCGACAAGGTTGGACATATGAAATATTTTGAACATTAAAAATTGCTGTATAAATATTAGAATACATTATAGAAATGTATGATGATGATAATGAGACACAACACCCAATAGAATCTGCAGCAGCATCCCCTGCCTTTGAGAAGGCTTGGTCAAAGTCCATGGGCGTACTTCTTTGAAGGATTAGTCTTGATCCAATGCATTGTTTCAAACTCCCTCAATCGAACGTCATAATGTCACTTTGAAGCAGCTTGACATTTCAAAGTGGGATTCTTTACCACACTAAAAGTTTAGTGTAATACCTACAACAATAGGAACGGACACCTCCCTAATGAAAATGTTCCTTTTTCAGAATGCTCCTAGGTTGGGTTGAATGGCTCCTAAATTTATTTGCTGTGCACTGTGTCTTCTTTGTTTGGTTTTTAATCTATGCTACTGTTTGTTTTTGATCTAGATTAGCCATCCTGAGTTTGGAACGGCAGGACATAAATAAGGGAGTCAGCACTCCGTAAATATACAGTACCTTCAACCTCTCCAAACTAAATTTCAGTTTCTCAGTGGAAACTGGATGAACACTCCAATCCTAACTAAATTCCTGCATGGCAATACAGCAGTACTGGCACAGGCTACACTGCATCATCATGGAATTTTGGCAGCTGGAGGTCTAACATTTGTCCCCTTGCCAAGGGATAAACCACAGAAGGCCAACTCGGACCTGTGCCAGCTGGTGCAAGTCTGCATTGATCCATGACCTGGGAAGAAGGATAAAATACAGTGTATGCTAGTGCCACCGATTCCATCCCCTCCTGGGCTCGAATCAAAAACAGTACACCCCTGCCACCACCAACCTGCTCCAGCTCCCTGTGCACGCTGGTGCCAGCAGAAAGGCTCCAGCCTTCCCATCAGTGCAGTGCATCAGTGCCTTGCGCTGCCACAAAGCGCAAGTTTTGCAACAGCCAAGCACGCACTCTGCCAGCGCAACTAGATCACAGGATTGGGTGATCATATAAGCAAGGCAGTATCTAATAATAGTCAGCACTTGAGAAATATTATTGTGAATAACCCCTGTGTTTACAAAATCAACAATGGAGGATTTCACCATTCTAACTCTTGCCACAACTCAGCCTATCTGAAGTTTCTTTAAAAAAAAAAAACTCTTAACAATGTGAGCATAAAGCAAATTTAAACTATAGATGTTGGGTGCTCTTTCCCCACGTGAAAGTGTGATACAGAGTTTGATGTCTTATCCCTCAACCAGTGAACACCACTTCAAAGACTTCCAACATTCTTTGTACAACAGTACAGCTAAGAATTTCTTTGGCCCAGCAGGCCTAAGCATGATTCAGATAATTGCTTACTTCTTCCTCTCCCTGAAATCTTTGGTAATAGCACCAGGGAGTGACATCAGCCAGAACTACATCCCTAGGCCTGCTCCTATGGATATTTCTAGGCCAAAGGCCTAACTGCTAAGGCCCAGTGGGGTTGTCACCATCTGACAGCAGACAATGTCATTTGGAAAGAAACCCACACTGTTTCAGGCACTATGTACAGAAAAGAGTAAGGGGCCAGACATCCTCTTTTTCCAGGACACGTCCTACATTTCAGCCCTCTGTCCTGGGAAAATTTCAAGATGTCCTACATTTCAAGACAGACAGGGGTGCCAGCATCTCAATGAGACTCCAATGCATCTTGCCTTGAGACACAGTTGCACTCTCTGTTGCTGAATTACTTAAGTCTTTGAAAAATTATTAACTGGAAGTCCTTGGATGCCAAAGATGGATACATCCAGAATGATACATCCTGCTCATGCAACCGGGGAAATGCTTGTTTTATCATTTTGAATGCTGATCCATGCATTGTCATAAGCCAATGGATCGGAGTTTGTTTTGCCCTGCCCAGGAGCACGAGATCCCTTTTCCTGGAAAGGGTTGGCTACCGGCTGAGAGCAGGGGCGGAGATTGAAGGAATTAAGCTATGCATGCCCTGCTCTCTTCCTCTTGCATGTCTGATGCACAATGATTTGGGGGGGGGGGGAGAGATCTCCACTGTGTCTTCCTCTACATTAACACCATTATTCCAAATGACATGGCAGGTCTTCATATTGGGATCTCTCATTAAAAGAGAAGCAGAAGAGTACAGAAGTTACTTTGTACGATTTTCTGTCGTCCTGTGTTTTAATGTCCCAGTTGCTCTAGGTCTACAGCACGTTGTTCTGCGTTCATAAGCAACAGGAAACTTTGGTTTGCATATTTCTCATAATGACTTGTGACTTGACTCAAAATGACTCTATAAATGGTTCAGGTGATGGACTTGTGAGTCAGTTTGAGTCAGGGGGTCAGCAATTCCAGATTCAACTCGCACCGAGTGACTGGAGCAGATTCCTGGGCCCATGTAGCCTTTTAACCTGGCCTGTGCGGCGCTTGCCTTATCTCCTGGTCTCCAGCAGCTAACAAGCAGCAGCAGCAATGCAGTCATCTCCATTTGTGCAATAGCAATTGGCCATGCAGCCAGCAGAGGGAGCCTAGGAGGAGGAAATGAAGCTCCCAGCAGAGGGGAAGATGCAATGCAGAGCCAGCAAAGGCAATGGTGTTTTACAAAGAAACAGCCAGCATGTGTATACTGTATTCTCTTTCCTTATGGCTTTCTGCTGCTCCTACTCCCTCGTCCTTGGCCCTGCCAATCATGGAACAACCCAATTCAATTCAACCCTCCTCCAGCTTAAGTAAGAAACAGCAAAAAGGTGGGGGTAGTGTTGAAGGCACTGGATGCGGGGCAGAGGAGGATGAAATGATGCTCTCAGTAGGAACCAAGGCATAGGGAAAGGGCATGCGCAGGCATGCAAAGAAAATGAAGCTGGTGCTGCTTTAGTAAGAAACAGCCCACACGTGTGCATTCCCTTGTGCCTGACTGCTGTTCCTACTTTCCCCTCATCTCACTCAGCCCTTCTCCAGCCTGAGTAAGAAATGACAAAAAGGCGGAGGGGGGGGGAGAAAGGAAGGCAATTGGTACAGGACAGTCTCTCAAGACCTCCAAGTTGAGCATTCTTGATTTTAATAAAAGTAGTTTTCTGGCAACTGAGCTATCTAATCATAGAAGGATGCTGCTTTCAATGAGACATACAGTAGGTCTCAACCAAGCATGTGTAGAATTGCAGCACTGAAGTATTCTGAGATGTTGAGAATGGCTTGTAAGTAAAGAGGAACTAGCCACTTGCCTTTAAAAAAAATATTTGTTCCTGTTCGGAATATGAAATTTCTTACCCTGGTCTCTCTGGACAGGTGTTCAATTCTACCTGTTTTTGCTTGGCCCAGAAAGGGGTTCTTCTGTTTTTTATTTGAAAGATGAATTTAGTTTGCATTAGAAATGCTTCTTGGGTAGAGACTTTGATCAAAGACTCACTATATATTTAATATCAGCTGATATTTCATATGCCTTATGAATAGAAATTGCTTCTCTTTTCAGTGGGTAGGTTATGCTATTCTACAATTTTTAAGGCAACAATGGTTATGTACTGCTCAGGTCATTAACAGGAAAAATTCTAATATTTTTATTATTACAATTATATTACAACTATTATATTACATTAATACATTACAATTATATAAATAAAATAATACAATTAATAAATTAATAAATAAAATAATAAATAGGCTCTCCCATAGCTTGAAAATATGATCAAGATTTGAACATTTTCTCTTCCATCATGTGAAACTAATGAATTCCTAGGTGAGAACTACAAAATGCTCATTTCTGGTCACCTCCTGCTTAATGACATCTGACCCTTGGCCACCACCATGAATGCTAACTTCAGCCCACTGTGGGAAACAAGTTTGATACCCATGGTTTAAACCAAGGACAACACACAAGTAAGATTCTATTTCAGTGTTATTTTTTTGTTGCAATTCTTGGATGTTGAAGATTGGCATTGATACTGTTGAGAGCTGCCTCGAGCAAATTTTTCTACTAGGTTGGGACATAAACGTGAAATAATAATTGTAGGTTGGCCACAACATGTCAAGTGTTTCGGGCTGTTGACCGAAACTAACCTTCTGGATCTGTTAACAAATACCTGATGAGGAAGGCTTCGTTTCACCACTTTCAGTCTACTTCCTGTGACCTGTCTTGGGCCTGAACTGCAGTTGTGCTCCCAGTCACAAGGAGATGGTGGTATAGTTGTCTGCTCCCTGGATTTAAAAAAAAAAAAAGCCACGACAACATAAATCCAAAGCAACCAACTTATTTTCAGGTTTAGTTTGAGAAACTAGAAAGGGTTTGGAATTTCTTTTAAATTATAACTATTATGTGCAACACCACAGTTCTGATTAGGAGACAGTAACTACTACTACTTTTGACAGAATCTCAATTAGTTCTCTTGTTGTTTGGGTTGCTAAAAATAAACATGAATCTCCAGCCGACTACTGAAAGCAAAGCTGGCAATTTTAACAGGGCCTCCAGAAATTTCCAACATTATATTAGAGGCGGGGAAAAAATCTCCAGAAAAGCTTCAGGGCGCAATCCTAACCTGGAGTTTGGCCGGCGCAGTTAGGCCCACAAAGTTTGACTGAGACAAGGGTCACCGTAAAGCTTGTTTGGACTACTCTTGGAGTCAGAGAGGCCAGCATCCAGATGCGCACCATCCTTCCTGACTCAGAGAGTGGTCCAATCACCCTTTATGGTGGCCCTTGTGCTGGCCTAACTCCAGGTTAGGATTGAACTCTCAGTCAGAGTTGGCAATCCTATTCAAGCTTAGCACCATACAGTCATACAACAACAAAACACACAGTTTTCCAAACACAAAACTTATGAACGCCTGAAACAGCCTTAAAACTCAAGTGCATTGCAAGAAAGATATATGTCTACATGGTACAGGTTGCAACCAAAAGAGCCTTTCACATTTTTTCCATTTACTGATATAATGCCTTCACTGGAACAGTCTCTTTCAAAACATTCTATAAGCACACTGCTTCTTGCTCTTTAAAGGTGATGGTGGAAGCAGAAGGGCCTCTCCATTGGCTTAGCTGCTACCATCTTTCATTTGGCTCCTCCCCACCCAGAATGGCCCCCTGCAGCAACCCGCTCATTGTGCAAAAGGGACGATACCTCTATTTGCTTATTTTCTTCTTCCTCCTCATTTCTGTTTAGGAGACAGGTGGAGCATAAATGTTGTAAATAGGCAAAATAAAATCTGTTTGAATCAGAAGAATGAAGACTAGCAAAAGAATAAACATTTTCCAGCTGAGGCCACCTGCTTGGCCACTGAGGGAAGGGGACAAATCCACATAACTGAAGGGACAACCCGCAGTAGGGCCCACAGCTCTCCAAGTGTGTCTTGTGCTAAGGGAAAGGCACCTTGCACAGTCAAAGGAACCACATGTAGACCTTGGTATCTGTGGGGATCAGTTTCCGGACCCGCCCTCCATGGATACCAAAACCTGTGGATATAACAACGGATCCAGTCCATAGGACGTCCAGACATGACCATATATGTTCTCCAGTTGTTGTCTGAAAGTAGTCTGATATGAGGCCCGCAGAAGCCTCTGTAGGCTTTAGAAAGTCTCCCGGAGATGAAAGAAGGGCACTTTCGCTTTTCATTCTGGAGAAAGGCCTTGTCTCAAAAACAAGCTCTGCCAAACTATTGGGCATTCTGTTCAAAGAGGCCCTTCCAGGGCTTCCTATTTTCTTCATACGAATCAAATTTATTTCTCACAGGCAATTCCAAACTCACCTATTCCCCTAACCATGTAGTTGATTCAATCTCCATGCCTAGCAGGTGCTTCTTTGCCATTAAATGCCACACAGATGCCATTTAATACCATTCTTTGGTTCCATGCCCGCCAGCTAGGCGTCTGTCTCTTATCTCTGGAGCTTTATTAGAGGCACCATTCACCCACTGTACATACTGCCATGAAATTGAGAACTCCCCTCCCAATACATTAGGTCACAACACAATGTGCTGGGTGACAAGGTCCAGCCTGCTGAAAGACTCCCATCTCTTCCTGCCACACCTTCTACACACCTAGGCAGTCCCTTGCTAGCAAGGAACTTTTAGCCTTCATCCTTGTGCAAATAGTCAAAATATATGACTCACCATGCCGCATTCATATTGTACATCAAACTTTCTCCAAAGAAACTACATTCTGTATATATTGCACATGCCAGCCAGCTAGTATACGCATGCTTAAGTTGAATGGGCATGTTCTGTTTGCACACTTGATTCCAATTTGGAAATCTGAGGTTTTACAATTGTTTATTGAGAAACAATAGGAGAGGTCATGAGTAAAGGACAAAAGGAGTGTATGGATGAGGACTGTGATTTAGAGGCTTTACATGTATATCTGTAGTAACTGTGTGCGAGGCATGAGCAGTATTGCTCCTGTAGAATTACTGTGTACTGTAGTTTGCCATAAGACTTAGAGGCAGGAATGAGGGTACAGAACTAAACCATCAAGGAGGGACAGGGAAACCTGCAGGCTACAGAAATGAGGGTACAGAACTAAACCATCAAGGAGGGACAGGGAAACCTGCAGGCTACAGAAGTTGCTTACCCTTTGGGTCTTGAAGTCATCTGCAGTCATTGTGGGCATATTTTCAAGCAGCCTCCACAAGACAGACTGCTAGAAATACTGCACTAGACGGACTGCATTAAGGAGACCAGAAACCCAAACTATGCACCAGCTGCTAGATTCTATATGTGCAAGAGCTGCAGACAGACTTATTCGGCCTTGTTTTGTCTTCGGTAGTAGTAAAACTTGCAGGCAAAGTCAAGAACAAATATTTCACAATCGTTTTTCCAATCTGTTGCCTCTCCCAAAGTAAAAAACATTCCATTTCAAGAAAAGGTAGAGTTTCATCAGTGCAGGACTGTATATCCTGGACAGGGTAAAGGAAATACAACAGCTGCCTGTATTTTATGGGGTTTATGTATACACAAGTGTATAGCTTACTGTTACAGGATGGATGTGCCATCTCTTTTTTCCCCAAGAAGCCAGCAGGTAAGAAGATCTTTAAAAACACCAGAATGCCAAAATCACCACCATAGCACTATCCCAAAATGAAGCCAGTGGATCTGAAACCTTACCCAGCACTTTATCGTCATTGACAGAAACAAAGGGAAGAGATAATAATCAAGCTTTAGGTTGTGAAATTAAGGGGGGAAAGGGCATGCACTCACATTCAAAATGCCTCCCCCCACAGCTGTCCTGTGGGGGGCAGTCCTACCTGGATTTTTTTTTTCAGAACTACTCTACTCCTCCATAAAATGTTGCGTTTTACAGTTCACATTGCTGTTGAGATCACTAACTAAAGAAAGAGAAGCTCAGAAGGGAAAATAAAGCTTCTGTTTTGTTAGGTTTACATATGCCAGTGACCATTCCCCTTCCTAACCTAATACTTAATTTTGTGTAACACACACTATAGCATCTCTACTGGGATGTAAGCGACTGACAGCCCAATCTTAAAGTGTGCTGGCACAGTGGAGCTGCCCAGCCTCTGCTGTAACCAACCTAGCTTAGTGGAAAGGTTGGAGGTCACTTTGGGATAAGGGGATATTTTTCCCCCTTAGCCCAAGTAACATCCCAGCCTGCTCCATGGGGCTATTTGTATTGCCACCACCCTCTCCCAGCCCCTGCACTGCTCGGCACAAAATTCACCTCCGCCAGTGCTGCTGACTTGTTTGAGTAGTCACAAACATGATTTACAACAGTGGTTCTAAAACTGGGACCCACTTTGTAGAATGGCACTCGTATCGGGACCCAACGGAAGTGAGGTCATTAACCTAGAAGTGATGTCATGGCAGGAAAGGGACACCTTCAAGCAGGAAGTGCTGTCATAGTAACATAATAAAATGACACTTGAAATGCAAATTGGCATTATTGGACTGAAGCGATGGTACAACCATGAAACATCCCTGACAAAAAGCAAGACCTAGACAAGATATTATGTAAAAGCACTGAACTGAAAACAGTTTTAAAAAACGCTCACTTGAAAATTCAAACTGTTAACATTCACAAAAGTAATATAGCAAGAGTAAGATCTGCAGCTTCCAAGATGGCTCCCAGCTCTCCACGACCCACCTGACATCATGTCGCAACACACCAAGTGGGTCCCGACCCACAGTTTGAATAACACTGCTTCACACCATCCTAGGCAAGCAGAGCAACGGCTGCACTGGCAGAATGGCAAGTTAGGATTACAGTCAGGCTTACTGTTGTTGAAATAAAACAGCACATACAATGTTGTGTTCCTGGGTGCAGGATTTTGCTGCAAGGAATGCAATTTCAAATACAAAGTAAATAACTTATTTTCTGCCTAACTTACATTAGTAAGGTGAGGTAGACTATATTATCTGCACAGCACTTCACACAATGAATAGCACTGTAGAAGAAAATGCAACAAAAATAAGTAGTTGTAGAAATGCAGCATTTGTCTGTCACAGAAGACGGAGTAATTATTACTATTAATTACGCTGATGAAATTTCTTACATCAAATGTTTATATACTGGGTGTGACGCTAAAAACATACCACAATGGGTGTAGCCAAGATTTCTCTTGGCTGACACCAATTAATGAAACAGATCTGTTAGATTAAGGTTCTAGAACAGTAGCTTTCAAACTGTGTGTCCAGGGCCTACCAGTGGCCCCACCACCTGCATTTTGGCAGATCACGAAACAGCCTAATCTGCCTTGTCAATGTCAATCAACCTGCTACTTTTTGGGGGGGGGGGGGAAGCACCATAGCCACAGATGCTTGAGCGGCTGGAAAAACAAAACTTTTTTTACATGCCAAAAAGCCTGAGAACCATTGACTTTATGATCCCATGCAGATTTCAAAATGAAGTTCAAAGCGAATAGATCTGGTCCAATTATGTCTAAAATTAAATGGGTAAAGAAAACAAAAAAACATTAAAATCCAGACAACTCTGGAAAAAATTTTAGTGTCTAAAACAGGATTTCCCAAGATTTCCCTACTGGTGGGGTCATGATACCATGTGTGACATGTCACTAGTTGGGCCCTCCCACCCCACTTGCTTCTGGCTGGCTGTAAATCAGAGCTATACTAGAAGCTTTGGGGGGACCCAGAGGTCTCTCCTGGGTCGCACTGGGCCAGCAACCCACTCTATTAACCTCTGTGTGCCTCCAATTGGCTTTCAGAAGTGACCTCAAATGCAACTTCCAGTTTCAATGGAAGTCACTTCCAAATGCTTATATGGGCCATTGGTGGGCAAAGCAGATGTCATACTACAGGTTCTAAACAGTGTAGATTTCTGCCTTGGGTAGTATTTTAAAACTGAAAAGGTGGGCTATAAATTCATTTTTAAAAATCTGCAATAGATTGTAGAACTGGCGTGATGGGCCATATGGGCTAAACTCCTATTTGTTTTTCACAGATCTCTCTCATACATCCCATTGTCTCAGCAACAGCCATCTGAAATGTTAATCCAGTTTGTCTTGCACAGCAGCTGAACAAGATAACATTTTCTAGCCATGTATTTCAGCTGCAACTATGCTTACAGTAAATGTGGAGCTCATGTTTGTGCCACTTTAAAGATCACAATTGTGAGGCTTCTGAGACTGTGTTTGGGACTTTAAGTTGTAGAGTGCTTAGCACATCTAGGTCCTCAACACATAGGGTGCACCACTAAATGTTCCAGGATATTACCAGCCCCTAACAAGAATCTTGTTCGAAGTTCCAGTGAGGCTGCTACAACAGCCTTAGAGCCCAAGCCTATGCATGTATACTCAGAAGTAAGTCTCATGATAGTCAATGAGACTTACTCCAGGTAAGTGTGGATAGGATTGCAAGGCACATCAGGTTTCAAGAGAGCATGGGTGGGGTGGGAAATCGTCATGTTTTTTACTTTCACACCCTCCTGAAACCTCCAGACAGAGAAGGACATTTTTTATTAAGTCATTATAGACATTTTCCCCAACTAAAACCCACTTTAGATTACCCACATTTTTCCTTTGCTTTGAAATGACAAACTAGTATAGTTTTGCATATCTGGAGTGCTGCATACAGTTTTCTGAATGCACATGCAGGCTTTTTCCACACATGATTGGCAGTCGCCCTTTTCCTTATCCCAACTTGGTGTTCATCTGAAAAGCACTCCATGCAACGCAAAATGCTGCTACCAAGGGGAAAAAAATCAGTTACCCACATCCTATGCACATGCCAAAGTGCTGTGTATGTATCCATGGGCCAACTATAACCAGTTGTTCATCTCTCAGTAATGCCCCTGTTTTCTAACAAAGAACTCTGTCTTATTTCTTATCTTGGTCAAGGACACTGATGACTCAAGAAATAAATAAGTTTCCGTTCACTAGTAAATGTTTATGCTTAGCATGTGATGTAGGGCAGCATAGGTGACCAGACATGTGGCTCATCCCCTAGAGAAAAAGCAACACAGTTTTGCTTTCAAGGATTTTGAAGTAAACAAGCAGTTGGGTTATAAAGTCATGGTAGATATGCTGAAAGGGACTTGTAAAGTTTGAATGCAAGTCTTCAAGGCAGAAGCACAGTGATTTATCTAGCGTGCCATGTATTTTTTCCCATTGGTATTTATGCACTACCAGGTCATCCATACAGCAACTCCCAGACTCATAGTTACGTATGTTTCAGTATGCATCCTTTTAAGAGAGCAGTGACAGAGTTGACACCCAGTTTATGCTCTCATCAAAGAACAAGTGCCAGAAATATATACACACATGTGTACCCCACATATCATGCAGCAAATGTGCCTTTTGTATTCCTGTATAATTCCAGAATGCAAATACATCTTTGAAACAGGCTTTATATTCAGCTTTATGCTGGTATTTAGGAAGAATTTGGGGTGTTAAACAGTGTCAACACTGAAGATCTTTTTAAGAAAAAAAGAACCCTAAAGTGTGTAATGTCACTTGTTTACCAACAGGACAATCTGCTGTGTTTCTAACAACTGTTAAGAAAGTGCTTTAACTATCAAGGGCAGGAAATGCAATCAAGGAGTAATCCATAACATTCCTACTTAATTTGCCATCGCTCAAAGTCTGCATTGGCTTATCTGCCAAGTTCTTTTCTCAAAAATTTGCAGAGAGGCTTAAATGCTGCAACTGAGAAGACTTCCAAATTATCCCATATGACAGCCAGGAACACTGTGTACATAATCATTAAGACAAACTAGGTTCCATCTCTGCAACTTCCTACATTAAGCATTTCTCTGACTTGCAGAATAATGCCTGCCTGCTTGGAACACAGTTTCAGAACAAATATTTGTTTTTCACAGCAATTACCCAATACTGGACTTACCCTGGATGTTGCCAAAGGTTTGCATGCCGGACCACAGGGAGCAGTTCTCTCTTATTAAGGGGAGTGATCCCAATTGCAGCTTCAAGTATGGTTATGTATTTCTTGTACTTCATCCTGCCTCTTGGAATGCACAGCTAAACAAAGTTACGACCTGTGTGCAATGGCAGCATTGGAGAGCATCTTGCCCAGGCAATCCTAATGAGCTGCAGCGCTGTTTTTCAGAATGGGCTGCACACATGGTAAGCTCGAGTTATAAAAATAACTTTTGAAAAAGGAGTACTGTACAAAAAAAAAAAATTCCTGACAGATTCCCCTGAAACGTCATTGTTACATAATTCCAGCAATCTTTGAATAAAGCACTAATGAAAATGAATCAAGAGACAATCATGGTTGTAAGCCTTGCCTGATAATGTACACTCTCCAATTTACTAATCCTCAGCTAAATCTCCAAGCCTTATAATCTTCCAAGTACTAATGGAGTAGCAGGTGACTTGCCTCTCGAATCAAATCAAGAGCTGCTAAAGATGTGTTCACTAAACTCTACATTGCTTTAGACACTCCCAAACAAAAGCATTCCTTCAGCATGCCTGACTTTTTGTGTGTGTGTGTGTGAACCAAACTGATGGTAACTTAACGGGCCATCCTGAGAAAAGGAGAGGCGGTTCATTGGACTTGAATTTAATGAAGCAAAATTTACCAGGTGCTGAAAAATTGTAAGCGAAAATGATTCACACTGATGGAAACAGATGCTCTTCTGATTGGCTGCAGAAGATGACAACCATCTGTTAGACTGGGTTAACACACAACTACTACTCAATACTATAGCAAAAACAAAAACATAAACTGGGCGAAGTTTTTTTTTTAATCAGTACTTTACTTCCCCCTTTCAGGCCAGCGTACCAATAACCACTAGCAAACGTACGTGCAGGTTAGTAAAATATTTTATGGACTAATAACATGAGAATTGTTTGCAGCAAGATGGCTTTATAGCCTAGCCATTTAACTTTATTATTATTTGCCTGTAAACCGCTTCATGAACTTTATGTTGAAAAGCAGTATATAAAGACTGTTGATTGATTGATATCCTAGCTTCCCAAAAAATACCATACAGCATTAAAAATACTAAATGGATTCTTGCAAAAACCTCCCATTTATTGAAGTTATACATATTCAGCTTAGAATAATCTATTATCCTTTAGATGCATTAATGACTACAGTAGATACATAATCATGTACTTAAAGAGAGAATAAAGGAGTGGAGCTAAGCAGCAACAGAAGGGCAGAACACCAGGGTTAGATTGGTTCAGGATGAATACAAAACTAGTATTTGTGTTGGATTGCTCTCCTTTCTTTCGGCGGAAATTCCTCAGTCAAAATCTGCAGGATCTGTCCTAATCAGTGTGACAGCTTGGGCTGCAGAGTAACTTGGGTCACAGAGCTTTACTCAAAGTGCCAAGAGACAGACAAGCAGTACTGTGCAACAGCAAGCTTTTTTTAAAAATCAGAGTTTATAGCTGTACTGTCAAAACGTTGTTTTGAAATGATCGATAACTTTCAGGCAAAAAGAAAAAAAACCCTGACAGTTCTGGGGCCTGAAGAGAGGCCATTAAAACCATGCAGGACCTGACTGAAATGCTGAGATAGATGTGTCTGCATGATTTACTTGGGGCAGGCAAGTACCTGTTGAGTGGGAGGAAAAGTTCTGAAAGCGCGCACCGCCCCCACACACCCCATAAATGCACTTTTTAAACACCCATGCACAAGATTCAAAAAGGTAAGAGATAGTAAAAGGTTGAAAATGTACATAATTTCAGACTCTTGACAACAACTCCCAACTAAAAGTGTAGAGAAATCTGCATGGTGTTAGATGGAGGGGGGAAGAACAGGATCACTAACCCACAGATTCATTTTAAGTCTAAAATAGCCCTAATGTAGGGGCAGCTACTGTGATCTCCCCATATTTAAGAGAGAGCAAGGCAGCAGAGCAGGGGATCCTTCCAAGCAGCAACACACACACACACACACACACACACACACACACACACACACACACACACACAGAGCAGATCATTAATAAGTACAGCCCTCACAGACTTGCTTTGTCCCCACCCCCAATAAATTTAAATGTAGAAAAAATTGCCAGAGCAAGGGAGCAGGCCCCCAGCTACCAGTAGCTCACAAGCCCCATGTTCCCTATCCCACCCTAATGCATAAAAGGTAACGGTAAAAGGTTTCCCCATGACCGAATGGTCTAGTCGTGACCGACTGTAGTGCGCCCTAATGCATAGATAGGTTTTTTTCAGGCCTTATAAAACATGTGTGCGCTTGTGCCTCCCTTTTCCACACATTGATAACATATCAACACATTGATAACATAGACATGGGTTACATAGGAAATGGTTGTTGGAAAACTTTCCACAGGTTTATTATACTTTTCTTCAAGGCAAAAATAGTATCCCTCCGCACGCGCCCCCCCCTCCAATCCCAGGGAACAGATCCTAATACAATTACAGTTTTCTTACATGAAAGAACCACCAACTGTAGATTACATTTCATTTTTTCTGTTAATTATTCTGTTTAAACCCGCTGACATGGATTCCATGTAGTTTGTGAAGACTGTGTTATGAGTTTAACATTGAAGAAGGGGTCTTTCAGATGGGATAATATTTTGATCTTTAGACATAAGAATGCAATTGTAACTTGCAGTTTCATTTTACAACCCTCTCCCTATGAAACAGCCTGCACAGTTCGGAGTTTGATCAACTATGGCTTATTCAAATATAATCCCATGAACTAGCAAGTAATCCCATTTATCTTACTAAATTTACTCCTTGTCCTACGGGCACCTCTGGCAATAGTACTCCTTGGTCTCTCATGCCCTTTGCTTGCAGCCTGTTAGAATTCAGCAGTCTAGGAGTCCAGTCTTCTATTGTGGAGGACGGACTGATGGTTCAGCAGCGGGCAAATACCTACTTATGAGAAAGTCTATACCCTGCTCCCCCACCCCCAAGATCACAGCTTGCCAAATTGATTCTCTGGGTTTTTAACTTTTTGCATTTTTGTTTATTTGTGGACATTATAAATAATTCTATTCCAGCAAGCATTTTGATTTCAATAGTGTATATGGCTTTTCTTTTGTTTGGCTTGGCTATTGTGTATTACAGCTGTATCTTTGGCATGGGAAAGGTGGGGTATAAATTTTACTTCTAAAAATAATTCGTTTTGCTTTTTGTTCGGTTGCTGTGCTGTATTTAATGTTATTAAATATAACAAATATAGCATTGCAACAAAACAAAAAGCAAAACAAATTTATTTAGAAGAATTTATACCCCGTCTTTCCCATGTCGAAAATACAGCTGCAAAACACAACAGTCAAGCCAACAAAAGGAGCGCAACACACACAAAATTAAAACGCTCGCTGAAATAGAATTGTTTAAATGTCTACAAATAGAAAAATATGAAAAAAGTAAAAAAAACACAGAGAATCATCATAGAGCCAATCAAGCCTTCTGCGGCACGTGTGCTGCGATGCAGGAGCCACCACAGAAAAGGCCCTCTTGTGCACTGCTGCCAGTTGAACTTCCAAGGGCAGAGAAACACGCAAGAGGGCATGGCCAGATGATTTTATTTATTTATTTTATTTATTATTAGATTTTTACCCCGCCTTATTGTGCCTGAAGGCACCCAAGGCGGCATTACAATATATATATATAAAAACAATATAATAATTCACATTAAAAACAATTAAAACAGTATTAAACAACAATACAATCAAAAATTAAGAACACAATTAAAAATAAATTTAAAAACAATTTAAAAAAACAACAAGCCCCGTGGATTATAATAACCAGCCAGCCTGTCAACAGTTAAAAGCTTTTTGAAATAAAAAGGTCTTCAGCCCCCGCCGAAATGTAAACAAAGAGGGAGCAGTTCTCAATTCTAAGGGGAGGGTGTTCCAGAGATGGGGGGCTACCACCGAAAAGGCCCTCTTCCTGGCCACCGCCCCTCTCACTTCTCCTGGTGGCGGCACAGTCAAAAGCCCCCCCCCAGATGATCTAAGAGTACGGGTTTGTTGGGATATGATTTGGAACACTAGGTTAAATTTGCAAGTTGAAATGGGTTAGCAACTGAGCTTTTAGGCGGGAACCTGATCATGTGATGTGTTCAGGTAAATGTTGCGATTATGTACGGGCTTTAACTGGACTGCATGTCAGTGAGTCTGTGTTGGTGTGTGAGGAGCTGTCTTTGGAGTTAGATGCGTGGAGAGAGAGAGAGAGAGCTTGATATGATTTCTATGAAGCTGTTCTATGTAAATACGTTCTAAATACAAAGTAAAGTTATATTTAGAACAAGTCTCCGCATCTTTATTTGAAGAACCTAAAGGTCACTCAACGTGTCCACCCCTAACGCGCCAAACTCTCCTTCAGGGTTGGATTATATGGAAGAAGGCGGTCCCTCAAATACCCCGGACCTGAGCCGTAAAGGGCTTTAAAAGTCAAAACTAGCACTTTGAATTGGGCCCGGAACAGAACCGGCAGCCAGTGTAGTCGCCGGAGCAGCGGCTCGACAGAGTCAAACCGACGTGCCCCAGCAACCACCCGAGCCGCTGCGTTCTGTACTAGTTGTAATTTCCGGACCATCTTCAAAGGCAGCCCCACGTAGAGCGCATTGCAATAATCTAATCTAGATGTCACTAGGGCATGGGTCACAGTGGCCAGGTCCGCACAGCTCAGGTACGGCCGCAGCTGGCGGATCAGCCGAAGCTGAGCAAAGGCTCCCCTGGCCACAGTCGCCACCTGGGACTCCAGGTGTAGCTGTGAATCCAGGAGAACCCCCAAGCTGCGAACCTGCTCCTTCAGAGGAAGTGCGACCCCAGTCAGAGCAGGACGATAGTCCAATACCCGAGCTGTGGATTTCCGAACCAAAAGCACCTCTGTCTTATCCGGATTTAATTTCAGCTTATCCGGATTTAATTTCAGATCTTACAGAAGGGGCAGGTTCATATAGCGTGAAGTGGTCATTTAGACACCCAAGGGCCCAATCCTCTCCAACTTGCCAATGCAGCCACAATGCAACCCCGAGGTAAGGGAACAAACCTTCCCTTCCCTTGAGAATGCTTCTGTGCAGGATAAGCGCACAGTATGGCTGCATCAGTGGATAGGACTGAGCCATTAGTCTTTACTGTTTAGGCTTTTAAAAATGTATGGCTGGCACCTTGAATTGCACCCAGAAATACACATCAGTAAAGAGATCACAAACCAGGGAGTTATAGCCAATACGTACATTTCAGGCACAAGTAATTAAAATGTAGTTTAGATCAGTGGTGGGATTCAAATAAATTAACAACCGGTTCTATGTCCTTCAGGGCGGCCGCTGCCTTTCTTCCCTCTCCCAACCTAAAATTAACAACCGGTTCTGCAGAACTGGTGAGAACTGGCTGAATTTCACCACTGGTTTAGATACATGTAGTTAAAGTTGTTGCATATACATGAATAACTATATATTTTGTATCTTGTTCCTAGCAGCAGACAAGATATATGCCAACAAATTGTGTCTTTATTCTCAGAATGTATTACAGCGTTTGCTTCTTCCTGCCAGGCAGCCTATCTCTTGCTCTCGTCCTCCTCTCCAAATTTCTGAGAAAGAAATAGGAAGGATACTGCACTATGCCAAGCCACAAGTGGCAAGTTTGTTCTGCAGTCCATTCTGGAAAAATGAATTGGGAGGAAAAAGTGTCTTGTTATCTAGCACTTGTGCCAAGGTAGGGCAATTGTTTTTGTCTTCAATATGTCCAGACTTCAAAAAGACATTTTTCAACTTTTGCAAGGGCTATCAAAGTCATGCATGCTGCAACTTAGAATAAGAAAATTTTGAAAATGCACACTTACAAATATTAAATTGTATTGCTATGGGGATTTGAAACATGTACCGTATATACCATTTTCCCTATGTTCAAGGCAGTGGACAATTAATAGTAAAATACAATCCAATTAAAGGACATTAAAAATCTATATATATAAAGAAGAGCGTATGTAGGTGTGTATGTATGTGTGTGTGTATGTTTGTTCCACATAGGCTCCGCAACGCCTGGACCGATTCGTGCCAAACTCGGCACACGGGTGCCTTGGCCCCCCGAAACCATCGCTGCGAGGTTTTGGAACGGATCGCACCCCCACGGGCGCGGGTAAAAGCGAATTTGTGGTTCTCTGTGGGTGGCTATGGGCTGAGTCGCAGCATTCCGAGGCTCTGATGATGTCATAATGACATGCAAATGACATGCGGAATCTTCAGGCAGCAACTGAACTCTTGACAGTTGAAGACAAACAACAGCAAACAGGTTTCACGCAGGCAAACCGATACAATGTGTTCTGTGGACATGTGGGCGGTCCCTGCTTGGCAGTGGACAGTTGGCACAAGGTGCTGTGGCTGTTGCTCTCTCTGAAAGTTTACTTTCACTGTGTAACGTAAGGCAATTGGGCAGGTGCAACCAAAGGCTACAAAGATGAAACAACAGTGTACACAGGAAAAACCTGAGGAAAAAACAACAACAACTTGCAACGCTACGTCACAGAGCTGCTACATCTAGAGCAACAGAAACAGTACAGCAGCGTGACAAAAGACTCCACGATAAGAGAGACAGGGCTGCTACATCTAGAGCAACACAAACAGTACAGCAGCGTCACAAACAACTACAGGATATGAAACAGAGGGCTACTACACCTAGAGCAACAGATACAGTACAGCAGCAGGGATAGGACATATAAACACCCGGGAACACATGTGAGTGGGGGTGGGGTCAGGGATGAGACATATCAACACCCGGGAACACATGTGAGTGGGGGTGGGGTCAGGGATGGGACATATCAACACCCGGGCACACATGTGAGTGGGGGTGGGGTCAGGGATGGGACATATCAAC
>JAJKFI010013048.1:0-21435 GCA_029204185.1 Lerista edwardsae
GTCAGACCCCCCTATAGCCCCCCATTTTTCAGGGAGGGGGCCGGATCGTCAGGAACCAAGGGGATTGCATTGGGCTGCAGGTCTGCTGCCACCCTGTGGTCACAGATGATTCTGCAGCAGCTCAGCTACCAGACAGAGGCAGAACAGAAAGTGAAACTAAACTGCTTGGCCTGCTGGCCTGAGTGGGCCAGGGTGGAAAGAGCAGGATCCAGAGAGTTCCAGCAGCCAGTCAGATCTGAGAGGGGCCTATGTCCAGGGAGCTAACAGGCCACCTCTGCCTGTTTCTCATACATCAGGGCTATCCTGCTACAGGACCTGCAGACAGTAAGTGGGACCTTCATGTTGCTCTCTTAGTTGATGGTGTCCCTGTTTCCTCATTCATTTCACAGTGATAGTGTGCATTGTGGGTTCCAGGTCATCAATACTGTTTTATTTCAGGGATGGGTTCTATATGTCTATATATGGATCTCACTATGTCCTGCTTTTGAGGGAGGTTTGCATATTTGTGTGTATGTTCCACCATTACTCTGGAACGCCTGGAACGATGTGCACCACACGTGGTACACTCCTTCCTTACTATCTGGACAGATATACTGTGGGGGTAGGGCCCCCCATACGCCCCCAGAGGTGGGGGTGCACTGCAGAACAAACTCATTCCTCCTCCTAATAGAGCCTGGGGATAATTTCTGCCCCCGGGCAACGCCGGGTCACAAACAGCTAGTTAAGGGAATACAGTAGTAGAAATGAATCAGTAGTGTAAGAGGGGGAAGGAGACCAAGGGTTAAGAAAAGGGGTGACTAATGAAAGGCCTATAACTGTAGAAAACATTACAAGGAATCCAGAAGGGAGGGCAGAGACATTTGTAACATATCTCTTAGAAAGTCTGCTGATGTGATAGCAATGAGATTCACTTAGGACCATTTTTTGTCAAATGAGTTTGAGCTATTTGAATCACCCTTACTCCTTGTTGCAACAACAGTAAAGGCTAACATCTCCAAAACATGCTTCCCTAGGAAATGAATTTCAAAGCACCAATTCAAACTGATGCCAAGTATAGTAATCAGTAGGCCAGTGGTTTTCAAACCTTTTAGACTGGGCCCCACTTTGTAGAATGGGACTTGTGTTGGGACCTACCAAAAGTGATGTCATTAACCTGGAAGTGCCATTATCAGGCAGAAAGTGCTGTCGGTGTGATGTAATCAAATGTCACGCCTAGAATGCAAACTGGCATTCTTGGCCTAAAGCAAATGCACAACCATGAAACATCTTTGACAGGAAGCAAAATTAGGACAAAATATTAGGTGAAGGCACTGAACTAAAAACAATTTTTAAAAAACTTGAAAATTCAAACTGCTAACAGTCACAAAAGGAATATAGCAAGAGTAAGGTCTGCTGTTTCAAAGATGGCTGCTCCCAGCTTTCCGCGACCAACCTGTCATCAGATTGCAACCCACCAATTGAGTTCCAACCCACAGTTTGAATTACACTGCACTAGGCAAAACAAGTATCCATCTGCAGAGAGATAAGTTAAGCGATGAAGCAATATGTATCGTGACACCAGTCATTTCACAGCATTTGTATATTTTAAGCCTATCTGGAATTTGGGCTTATGAATTGTGCAATACTCATTTATTGAAAAAGTGTATTCTTTTTGCTGCTCTTTTGAAAAGGACAGCCTCAGATTTTTTTGTGTGTGTGTGTGGCCTTGGCAATATTGGGAAGATTTGCACAATAATTAATTGTTCCTAAAAAGTACGTTTGATGCTATGTTTTGGATTCAAACTGAAAGTTTTGTTACTCTTTGTTCATTGAAAGACTGAAAAACTCCCTAGGTTGCAAACAATATCAGACGTTCCTAAAGCAAAGAATATTCTGCCACTGTTATAATCAAGGGACAGCAGGTATGTATCTTGGCTATTAATATCTTAATATAACATGTTTACTATTGGCTAGTGTGTTTCATAGCAGAGTGGAGGAAATCCTGCCTTTCTGCTTTTGAACTTTGTCCTGTAGTGGGAGAATTCAATGTCAGACAAGCTTGGGCATGATTAGAGTTCTTGCAAAGATAAGAAAAAAATAGTTTTTGATGTACTAACTTGCAAAACTTTTTTTCTTACATACTATAGGACTTTGGAATTGAAGCCAGCAGTTTGAAAGATTCTGCTTGGGAATTAGATATTTAGATATTCATTAAAAAAATAATTTTTCTTCAGCCAGACTCAATACAATGACTCAAGAGATTGTATGTAATACATTACTAAAGCAGAGTGCTTTAAGCACTGATCTGCAGTAAGGCCCTCTGGCTTTTTATGATATTACCACATTTACCTCCAGAACAACAGAATCAAAGTAGTCCCTTCCTCTTTTGTTGCTCCACCCTGCTGGGGTCCTGCTCTCTATGGAGTTAGCAAACAATCAGCAGAGGCATAGGCAGAATATCAAAGGGGAGCGGGAAAGCACACAGCTCAGTGGATAAAGAGCTGCTTAATATGCGAGGCCATCTTCATTTTATTAAAGGACTGCAGGAACTAGGGCTGGGAACAATCTCTGCCTCATAACATGGATTAACACGTTATGTTAATTACGTGCAATCCTAACCACGTCCATGCACCAGCCTCCCCGACTCCAAGAGTGTGGCAAACGGGCTTTATGGCGCATTTACAAAGCTCATGGGCCAGCACAAGTGACTTGTGTCAGCCTAACTCCAGGTTAGGATTGAGCGTTCAATGACATGTCATCGGACTAGACCAACATTTCTCAGCATTTGTCTCCCCAGTACCACTTTGTGTGTTTCATATATTGGAAATACCACTGGAAGTAACTGGTGATGTTGTCATCACCAGTTACTTCTGGATTCAGAGGCCAAAAGCAATGCTACAAACATTGGTAAGAGGCTAAAGGCAGACAGGAGGGCTTTTTTGAGCTTGCAAAAAGCATAACCTAGAGCTCTGCCCACCAAGCCTCTGACTGCTGCTTGTCACACTGCATTGCTGGTCTCATTGCCAGGCAGTGGGGGCCTGGGGGCCAATGGACACCACCTGAAGTACCACATGATATACAAGTGCCATTCATTGAGAAATGCTGGTCTACATGGACCAAATATCTAAAAAGTCATAAGTTCATTTTTTTCCTCCTGCCCCCATTAAGCTGCTCTTGAACTGGTGGAGTTATAAAACTAAGTAGCAACTCCAAAGAACGTCGCTTATGTTTGCTCACTGTTCAATGGCATGCTCAATAATTAAGTCAGTGGGTTTTCGCAGCCATAATGATAGATGGTATATAATGTATTGTCAGCCACCCATTCATCTAGCTGTAGGGTGCTGCATGAAGCTCTAGTTATAGGATTGTGGAGACTATATTATGATAATTTAGCCTTAAGACCATAAAAGAATGGAAGTACAATAACTAGGTCACAATTTCATTTAAAAAATCATCGATGTTCCATGAGATAGGAAGATACAATATGCCTAACTGCTACGACACCTTAGCATAGTGTATTTGGGGAGACTCTGAAGTTGACAGTATAATTAGGAATGTCAGATGTTATCAAGGGTAGGCATCTCCGTGTTAGTAAGTTGACAGACCTGGAACTCTCTCAGTCTTTATCGCTCTGTTTCGAATTAATTCCACGACTATAGCTTGGCACAGGGTAAGAACCAGCACAAAAAATTCTGTGTATGATTTCCTGAATGGTAAATCATTTTAAGGACATATTCTGAAACAATATGCTTTGCTTAGTAAAGAAAAATATACTGAATAACTTTATGCACCATAAAAATGTAGCCTTGCATTGAGAGCCTGCAACATTCAGGATTATCACTTGCTAAACCCACCATTCGTACAAGCACTTTGACATTAATCCAGCAATTCCTAGTTCTTCATTTTAAAGAATAATGAAGAATCTGCTTTGTTCTCATCTGGGGTGCCAAACGTAAGGCCTGGAGGCTGGATGTGGACCTTGGAAGCAATTTGTCTGCCCCCTCGTTATGATTGGGGTCTACCGGTGTGATAATTGGACTCTCTCATATCTTGAGTTTCTATATGAGAACCAAGTGCTTATTTCTGGCTTATTTCTGCTATTGATGGTATCATTTCTGGCCCTCAACAGGCACCATGGATGCTATTCAGCCCACTACATGAAATGAATTTGACACCCCTGTTCTAATCTTATGTAAGTTTGGCATTGTGCTTCTTTGGGTCAGTTCTTATTGGAGCTGAATAGTATCCCTATAAACCATTTAACTATAATAAAGTTATCTCAGAACCCCATATGCACACTGAAATTTTTGTAGGCTGTTTTCAATGTTGTAGTCATTACTGACACCAGAAGGCTGCAAAGTTGGTATGCTCTCCATTGGACTAATTCAGAGGTTCTCAAATTTCCTGGGGCTACGACGCCCCTGGAACCAGGAAGTGAATGCCGGTAACGTGAAACACATCACGCAGTCACATCACCACCATTCACTTCTGGGTTTGGAGGCCTAGTACAAGCTTCAAAAGAGCAGTAGGAGTGTCAGTGTGTGGGTGGACAGACTTTGCAGGGCATGGTTTTCACATGTTGCCGTTCTGTCTGCCACACTGAGGGTGCAATCCTAACCTGGAGTTAGGCTGGAACAGTTAGGCCAGGAAAGTTTGGTCAGCACAAGGGGCACAGTAAAGTATGTTTGGACGACTTTTGGAGTTAGAGAGGCCAGCACACAGATGTGCACCATCCTCCCTGACTCCAAGAGTGGTCCAAATGTGCTTTATGGAGCCCTTTGTGCCAGCCTAACTCCAGGTTAGGTTTGCACCCTGACCCTCCTAACACTGGAGGTTTGCAGCACTGTTTCTCAGCTGAAGTAGCAGGTGGCACTGCGACACAAAGATTGTGAACTTTTGGGCTAACTCATAAGATAATGCCCAATGCAAAAAAATCACTCTTCTGTAAGGAGTGCCACCTTACAGAAATGGTTTTAACGGCCTCCATGTGGTTTAAGTCACACTGAAACTGGGTTTAACTTAACAGTGATCTAGTTATACTGTAGTTTCCATAAGTGGATATAAACATGAGAAAAGCTCTCCCACCATGCAACAAAAGGATTACTTAACCAGAGCTGCGTTATGAATAAGGGAAAGAAAAAACTATGTATTACCAAAAAAAAAAAAAAAAAAGTAAAGCTAAGGAAAAATATTTTCACACTCAAGTTTTCTTTATTGGGGGACAAACAACAACAAAAAGTGGGGAATTTAAATTTAGATTAAACCCATCAAAGAGGAACGGAAGGAAGCTACTGGGTCAGGAAGGAAGCTATAAAGTCTTTGAATTCTTTGAGAGACACAGATATCAAGTATGTTCTCTTCCAGAATGTGCTAAAGTTGATAAGTCCAATTTGGTTTTTAAGGCTGCTGAAAGTTCCAGTGCCAGTAAATCATGAAGGGAGACGCCATCATGTGAATACACCCAATTTTTCCCAGTCCAGTCATACCGCTTGGGGCCACTGTGAAAGAACAAAAATATGAAAGGTCAGAACAAAGACAATTCCAAAATATGACAGAATGGGGGGGGGGGGGAAACGTGAAGTCACCTGGAACTCTCACAACAATTCTGGCTGAAATGTAAGTAGGGCAGGCAGTGATAGCATAGAAAAGCCAGGACTCCTAAGTAATTACATGGTTCATTGCAGAAGTTCCATTACTCCTTTGGACACAGAGAAGACATTCACACTGTTGTTACAGCGCATGGTCAGTATTCTGTTTCCTGCAATGCCCCCTCTCACCAAGAAAAATGTCTGTGGTACTGTGCATGGCACCTGGAAATAGTTGGTGGTGACAGGATGACGTCACCGCCAAATGCTTCCAGGAGGCCCATTTTGGGCAGGTGCAGGTGGGAGGGCCCACGGTAAAGCTGTTCTGCTCGCCCCACTGACTTACAGTTCACAGAAATCCCAGCTGCAGCCGCAGGCTGTGTGGGTGCAGGGCCCAATGTGACGACATTGGTTTAAGGCCAGCCCTGCTTTGGATGAAAAGTCTAAGGTGACCTTATACCAGAAGGCCATCCTTCTGACCTTCAGCCATATCACTCCTCTCTTAATTAAGTTTGGAACTGAGTATTCCACATTGAGAAGAAGATGGTTTATAGCTTAAATGTTAACATAGTTTTCATGGCTCCAAAATGGAGAACAACCTTTCCAGCCCTATAACATTCAATGGCTTATGACCCTAGCCACCACTCTACATTTCTGAGTTGGAAAAATCATCTTTTTCAAAGGAAAGGTTTCACGCCTTCAACAGTCCTCGGCAATCTTAGGGTGAAGCTTAATTCAGAAAACGATCCAATGGCTATCCACCACACCCTCAGCTTGGTGGATAAGACAAAGGCAGAACTCATTGTGGGTCTTTTCCTAAGAAAAAGAACCCTGTGTTTGAATCACACCACTTAATAATCCCATGGGATTCCATGGAGCAAACCCTTATAAAAACGCTTGACTTCAAAGCCTTGTATTCTTTGCTTCTTGTTCTGTGCTCTTGGGTCCATGTTCAGGATTCCCCCCCCTCTTTTTTTGGCTGAGTGTGGAGCATTAACCCACTGGAGCTGCAATACATCACCCACACTCAGCCTCCCGTGCCGAGGGGCACCCAGAATAGCAGCACCTCACGATGGCCTTTCCTTTCCCCCATATTCTCCCAAGCTTGCAAGGGAAGGGATTGCTTCACAGCCCACTTTCTGTCTGTGACCGCCCCATCCCCTGCCCAGGCAGATTCACATTTGCTGTCACGGTCCCTGCAATGTCACCATCTCAAGCGACACAGAAAAGGACAAGTAGCCTTGCTCCATGGTGCAGCCCCCGACACCAAGGACACACCAACCCCCCCTTAATATTCCTCATCTTATCTTGTGCAGTCACACACAGAGAAAGAGAGAGACTCCTTCCACACTGCTGTCTTTTAACCTCTTCGTCAGAAATCTGAGGCAGACTTCCTTTCTGAACCAATTTACCTAACTGACCCCTCAAGACCCCCAGAAGCCCTGGGATGATGGCTAGAGTGTGTTCAGTGGGAGAGTTGAGCTCCCCTGCCGCAAGTGGGTGAAGTACTCCTTGGCTCACCCTTTGCCTGTAGCCCTTGGTTCAGGCTACAGGGAACCTTTCCCAGCTGCTCTGCCTTCTGCTATGACCTTGAATTATCTGAACCCTTCCCTTTTTATTAGTTCATTTGACTAAGTCTTTTTCCTTCCTGCACCACCAAAACCTTTCATTTCTCCCCCCCCCCCCGCAACTTCTTCTTGGCACTCACATCATCCACTTATGTCCCTTCCCTTTCCACAGTTTGCTCTGCCCCTTTTTATTTTAAGGAGTTCCTCTCTCCTCTTCCACTAACTAGCTTTCCTTAGGGCTCCATGACTATGTGCTCATTAGCATTATACTCCTCACTGGCTTACATTATACAAACGGGGTTTGAACTGGGACTCTCTGAATTACCACAGGTGATAATTCAGAGAGCCCCGGTTCATACTCCCTGTTTGGTTTCTGAACACTCTTGAGAGCACAATTGTAACCAACTTTCCAGCACTGACATAGTTGTGCCAATGGGGCATGTGCTGCATCCTGCAGTTGGGAGCCAGTCAAGGAGGCCTCCTCTAGGTAAGGGAATGTTTCTTCCCTTACCTCAGAGCTGCATTACCCTTACCCCGGTGCTGGAAAGTTGGTTAGGATTGCGCCCTAAGTTTCAGTGCACCTTAATTTGGCCTCAATCATCTTTTCACTGCCGAATTAGACTGCTGCGCCATTGTCTTTGATAAAGGATTTCTGTGCACACTTATTCCCTTCCCTTTGTGTGCACGTGTTACATGTATTTTTTTTAAGTACTGCTAGTATGGTAACACTGTTTCATCATCTTATGGCTCTTTTGGAAGGAGCACTGAAAGAAAACACATGAGAGGAAGGCAAACTAGGTATAGCAAGAGAACCAGGTGCATTTCATCCATATCTGCCTGATTCAGGGTACCTGTGAATCAGAGTGACTGCATGCATGATGGAAAGTTTTGCTTCCCTCCCTAGAATGAGCCTTTTTATTTGAAAAGGAATATACGGGACAGAAAGCCAAACCTGTCCCCTTCATCTGCCTGACTCCACTGTGCTTAGCAAGTCCCCTCTTGCCCAGCTCATTGCTAGACTGGAAGAAAACTGTTTAATGCAATGGAGCAGTTAGATGAGGGCAGAGGAGAATCACTTTAATCCTCACTGCACTCCTTTTCATGTAAAGATAGCCCCACATCAATATCGTGTGAATAGGACAGACACGTGGGCAGATGCCCTATCACATCTATTCTGGCCCAAGTGCTTCTGTTGTAAGATGTATACAAAAAAGAAAGGGAGTAGTTGTGCATCTCTCCTAGAGGAACACTGTGTGTTCCAGATGCAGGGAAAACACATGAATCCATTGCAATAACAGAAATGTTAAAAGCGGATGTGCGACTCACACTTCCTGTTTGGCTGCTTCTTATATGTCAAAGTAGTTCTAACAAAGGGAGATCCATAAAAATGTTGGGAACCACTGATCTAAGGAAAGAATGAATGAAATGTAAGGATGGTGAACTGGCAACAGTTCCCAGCTCCATGTAACTTGATAACCATCTTTGATTTACATAACTATTGAAGTTTTTTCCCCTGTTGTTATAAAGCACTAGGCTTTAATTCCAAAACTAGCTTATGGGAATTATCCAGCTTTTAAAATTGTGTCCGACTCTCCTCAAGAAGGAAATGCTATTGAGTTTATCAAAGGCCCCACATTAAGCCCTACAATACAATCTTTCTTGCCATATGACAATTATTTAACTAGGGTTTCGCATCACTGCAAAAGGTTTTGAAAACCACTTGTGTTCTCAACTGCACAGAAACATCTCAATTCATCTCAAATGGTGGGACCTGTACATGCAATGGAATACATGCAAAGGAATGCAATGTGGTTCTGCTTCCAGCATCAAAGCAAACATGAATGGCCTTGCTGGTCGGGGATTTCAATGTGTACTTCTGAAATCCTATGCTGGTAAAAACAAAAAAATTATTTTTCACACACAGATCCACCATCAGAGAACCATCCACCATCTGTGGAACCACATATGCACAGGAGAACCACAAGTATAATAAACATCTCCATTTCATCCAATGGGAAAATCTTATTTACACTTGTGGTATAGAATATAACTCATTAAGGAACAAATTGTTGGCAGGGGACAGGAGGAAATGAAGGGAGAATTAATATATTTTGCAAGTGTTTGAAACAATTGTACTTAATATTGCTTCCCCCCCCCCAAACAAACCTAACACTGATCTAGAAATGTGCATCAATTAGTTCAGCTACTATTGCTCCAAAGCATTCAAAATATGCAAATACAATATCAACCCTGTTTATTTATCTGTATCAATCCTTTCCAAATATTTAGTTTCCACACTGATAAATGATCAGATCAGCACATCCTACAATATCAATCACAAACCAAAATGTAAGCACATTTCTGTACAACAGTACTGAAAAGAATTTCATAGGGACAGATTAAAAAAAAGTCAAATTTAAAACATCACACCAGCACATTAGTTAAAAGAAAGCAAGTGTTGGCCTGGCCAGTGTCCAAAGGAAAGACACTGAGAGTTCTGGGAAATCACGCTGAGCTTCTACAAAAAAAAACTGAGCCAGGGCACATTTTAGTTCAACTCTGAATTTTCAGACAATCCACACATAGAGATACTTGTTTACCTTGTTGGAGAAGATAGCCAAATCTGTTTGTTTGGTGTTTGTTTGTTGATCACATATGTTCCCATGCTTCCGCCCAATTTAACTGTTAACACTCCAGACTAAAGAAGATGAGAAAAAAAGAAAATTATTCCAGTTTGTAGTATAATTCTTTAATTTATATTATAGCAAAGAATGAGATAAAAAAACTAACCTTAGGTGAATTTTAATAGCCCTCACCTTGCCACAGTAAAGCCCAGAGGTTCCCAAACCATTAGCTATGGCTCCCTGGGGAGAGGTGGAAACCAGCAGGGGAGCTATGGAATCCTTGCAAAAAAAAACCATGCCACCCTATACAATGTATAGGATTGTAGAACTAGTGGAGCAACGGCCAATTGCCCTGTAGGTCAAGGGAGCTGCCAGCTGAAAATTTTGGGAACCACTGGTCTTGCCTTTTAAAACAAACTAACTTTCGATTGCCTTTAAGTTTCAGTATCAAATTCATTCTTTCAGATCTCTGATAAAAGCAGAATATTCCTGGGAGACAATTTAACAAGCTAAGATTTGCTTCAGCTCACACATATAAAATTACACCTCACTGAGAATTCCTATTCATAGCTCTCCCTTGACACTGCTAGAATTTATGTTTCTTTGCTTGGTTTCTTTGTGGACCAAAAATCACACCTAGAATAGGACAGGTGTGAGTCACACCTAGGATATCACTGCTACTATAGCTGAAGCTACCCACCCCTTACTGGTCTCAATCCACCTTCTTACTCACCCTGTTCCGCCCACCCCTGCTTTCTTTCCCATGTGGGGGTGGAGCTTCCAAACCCCGGTCCCCGGGCCATGTGGGGAACTTGGATCTGCGCCTGCTATATAGTGGGCACAGATCCAAGTAGCTCACAGGGCTGGCTGGTGCCTACCTCGGGGGCAAGGGGGCAAATGTGCCCTTGCCCTGTGGAGGCTCCAGAGCAGTCCCAACCTGTGTTGGATACAGTACAGACCCGCCGGCTTGTGCTGTTCTGGCGCAGGTTAGGATTGCGACCTGAACAAGACTGCTAGATGTCTCAAGTGGGGAGAAGCAGCATAGGTTTGGGACTTCTCATTCAGAATCACCACTTGGGATAGTCAAATCAATCAGTATTTATATACTGCTTTTCATTAAAAAAAATTCACGAAGCAGTTTACAGGCACAACAATAACAAGGGTCCCTGTCCCACAAAGGCCCACAATCTAAAAAAAAATGCAGGAAAAAAGCCACTAGAAAAGATAGTGTGCTGGGGTGAATAGGGACAGTTATTTTCCCCCTGCTAAATATAAGACAGCCATTCAGTCTTCTGCCTATTCCTCATGCACTAGGCAATCCACAGCATTAAGACCAGCCCCTCTTCGGCAATTTTCTATTTGAGAAAGAAACTGATTGATTTAAATATTTATATCCTGCCTTTCCCATATTACAACATTACAGGACAAGGCACTGCAAATAAACTACGATATGTCAGTGCCAATTGACAGCTCCTCAGCCTCTGCATTACTTCAGAACAACAGCAACATTTCAGCATATTGTTGTGGTCAGTTGCACTGTAATACGTATTCATAGCAGCTACTTATATTACCAATGGTGTGCTAGAAGTCTTATGCACAACGTACAACACCTAACAATATGTTTATGTATATAAAAGACACATTACTTTCAGTTAAAAAAAATTGAACGAAAGTATTACTAGTATTTAAAGCCACACACATGAGCCTTCACCATTATTTTATAGTTTACAGGGTACAGGCAGACACCATAAATGTGTATACATGCACACAGCCTTTAATAAAGATTAATGTAATGCTTCCTGCAGTTTCTCATACAATAGGCACACCAGAAGCCATTATTGCTCTGCTAATGTATGTTAAATAGATCAAGGTAAGCTTTCAGGAATAGTGGTAAAAGCATTCTCATTCAGAATCATATAAGAACATAAGAAGAGCCCTACTGGGTAAAAATGTATTTCCTTTTCTTACTCTCCCACCACTCATTTTAGTGGATGTCACCTGGTTATGGTATTGTGAGAGGGAAAAGAACATCCCTCTGTCTACTCTATCCATCCCATGCATAATTTTGTACACCTCAATCCCCCCTCAGATGCCTTTTTTCTAGATTGAAGGGTCCCAAATTTGTAGCCTTTCCTTATAAGGGAGGTGCCCCTGCCCAGTAATTTTGGTTGCTTTCTTTTGTACCTTTTCTACATGTCCTTTTTCAGATGTGGTGACCAGAACTGTACAGAGTACTCAGGTGTAGCCTTACCATCGATTTGTGCAATGGCATAATAATATCAGTCTTTCCCATTTTATTCTCAACCTCCTTTTTAATTACCCCAAGCATGGAATTAGCCTTCCTCACCACTGCTGCACACGGGGTCAACACTTTCATCAAGTAGTCCACTAGTACCCCAAGATCTCTCTCCTGAGCTGTCATAGACAGCTCAGAACCCATTAGCCTCTATGTGAAGTTTTGGATTTTTTATCCCAATTTGCATCACTTCACACTTGTCTACATTGAAATGCATCTGCCATTTTGCTGCCCATTCCCCCAGTTGGGAGAGGTCCTTCTGGAGCTCTTCACAATCCCTTCTGGTTTTCACCACCCAGAAAAGTTTCGTGTCATCTGCAAACTTGGCTACCTTGCTGCTTATCCCTGTCTAAAGGTCTTTTATGAACATGTTGAAAAGCACCAGCTCCAAGATCCTTGGGGCACTCCGCTTTCTACCTCTCTCCATTGTGAAAATTGTCCGTTTACCCCTACTGTCTGTTTCCTGGTCCTCAACCAATTTTTAATCCATTACCACTTGGGAAGAACAAGGTAAGATATACTTAACTCTTAAATTCCACTTCATATATCTTCATAAATATGGATATTTATTATTCCTACGGATTAGATTTTTAGATGAGATCTGATTTGCAACACAAAAAATACAGTTGTAAAAAGGGCGAGTGTTATTAACTCAGTTGTTTCAGCTGTTGTCCAACTTCGCCACCTTGTGGCCCAGTCATGCAACCAACCCCCTGCACAGAACAGTGTTTCACAAACTGGTGTGCGCGCGCACATAAGCGCATAGTTCATATACACAGACAAGTCTTACTAGTAATGAGCCTCAGGATTCAAGGCTAAGAATATTCTTGAAGCATGAAGCATGAGTTGACAACACTGGGACTGCTGAAAGGGAAAGGAGTATATGAGTGCAATCCTAACCTGGAGTTAGGCCACCAAAGTTTGGCCAACACAAGGGCCACCGTAAAGCACGTTTGGACCACTCTTGGACCAGACAGGCGCATGTCTGTGTGCTGGCCTCTCCGAGAGTGGTCCAAACATACTTTATAGTGTCCCTTGTGCCAGCCCAACCTTGCTGGCTTAACTGTGTTGGCCTAACTCCAGGTTAGGACTGAGTCCTACGTGTCATAAGTCCCTGCCTGTTGTGAGCCCAGCATCTCAGGATGAAGATGATGAGAAACGGCAAAGATGTGGCAAGATGAAGGTGTGTAGTTGGCAGAAGGAAAAACTGGCACAAATAAGTTGATGTTCAGTATTGGCTGGGTTCGCCTGATTTGATTTCTCTTCCTAACTCTTTAATTCCCCCCCCCCCAAAAGGTAATAGCAAAATGACAAGAAGTTAATACTAAGAACACTAAAACAAGACAAAAATCAGTAATTGTAAGGACCTTAACAAAGATCACTCATAATAGTTCTAATAAATCAAGGTAGTTGATTTGATTTATAAAAGCACTCAAGTCCGTATTATAGCTGTCATAAATCCAATACTAGAGTGATTTCTAAATCAGAAGGAGGGTATGGAAGATACAGGCAGTTTTGAAAATATGCATGTGCAGAAATCTGACTTAGTGGAATGTACTCCAAACTCAGTGGCCACAAGAAGAATGTAGAAGCTTACTTATAGCTATAGAAACATGATGAGGTGCTCCAACTAAGGGGAAAGTACTAATCTACCAATAACTTGCATAAGAGTAAAATATACCCCAAAGGAGACATCATAATCTTCAGGAGCAGAAACCTTCTCTGCCAGATCCTCAAAGAAATCTGTTAATGACTCCAGGGTTTCTTCAGCAAGTTTTTCATACGCCGTTTCATCTAATGAGCTGGACAAGTAATGCAAATACATTAAGATTTGCTGTGATGTTCTTCCTCGTAACAAGTCTATAAGAAATAACTTATGGCAAATGGAATTGTTTGTCACAAATACAGGAAACATTCCAGAAGTTGCAATGAATAAGACTACATAGCCAAGATTTTGTCACTTTCCACTGAACAACACCCATTCATTATAAATTAAGGCAAGCAGTTGATTAAATAAATCTTGGGTCGAAACTCTAACCAACTTTCCCGTACTGCCATAGCTATATCAATGGGGCATGTGCTGCATCCTGCAGTGGAGTTGTCATCACAGAGGCCTCCTCAAGGTAAGGGAATGTTTGTTCCCTTACCTTGGAGCTGCATTGTCCTTACCCAGTGCTGGAAAGTTGGTTAGGAGTGCACCCTTCGCCTATTAACCAAAAGATTAAATCTACATGTAAATAAATAATTCTAAAGGGGAAAAGTACACATTTTTGTTATGCATTTATCTATCCTAATAGCCAACATCACAGAAGAAGCATCTCTTCTTGAGCAAGAAAAGAAGGAATGTCTCTAAGGTACCTGCCCCTTTTGACTTTCTATTTAATCAGGGTCACCTTTTAAAATCAACTGAAAGATTATCAAACACATCCAATCAACAGACGTAACACTACAGATAAAAGAAAAGCTAGTTTAAAAAGCTAATAAAAGCTGAAAAGGAATGAGTTAAAGTATCTCCAAACTAAGGGGCTTCTAAATGGTTGCTGAAGGGCTCTGATGTGCCTGTCCATAGTTCACACTTGTTTGTATTATGCCAATAAAGGTTACTGACTGTCACACCAATCTCTTGCCCTTTCATATGGCAATCACTAGCACTGCGTAAATCGTATAGTGTGGACGGACATCTGGTTTCGAGTGAAGGACTGCCGGTCCCACCCCCACTCCATTCTTCCCCCGCCCAGACTACCTGCTTAGAATTGCTGCAACACCAGTGACAGAAAAACTTACCACTCGCCAGCTCTGTGGGGGCGCCTCTAGGCACACTAGGATGGCACTGGGCCAGCATGGGCAGTAAAACCTTACTGCTTGTGCTGGACGTGCCCTATGGCAAGTTTGTAACACCAGCACTAGTGGTACACTTGTACTGCCTGCGCTGAGCCAGATAGGATCGGGCCTTAGATGGCCTGTTCTATATTAAACCTACCTCTTGGCCGTGAAAGTTCTTGCACTACTTAAACACAAAAGCCGAACACTCTTGGCTTTGACAGTCAGAGCCTGGTCCAAAGGCAACAGAAGGAAATCCTACAAACAAGAGAAGAAATTAGCACAAAGCAATTTTTTTGGTGAAATCTTCAGCAGAAGAATGGATGTGAGGGCCATCAAGGCAGGTACATGACTACAAGAAGATGTGACCTTCTTCTGATGGATCATTATTATTTATTGACTAAAGAGAGCTGGCTTGATTGCAGCTATCCAAGACAAACACCTTTCCATTAGCAGAAGGTCTGTTCATGGAAACATTACTAAGTTTGCAGCTTTGCATGGTGAGAAATGTTCCCCCAAATCCAGGGGATTCCTCCACGCACACAAGCCTGCACCATCTCTTTTCAAAACATTGTCATGGCCTTTAAGAGTTCATATGCTCCAGCCTACATCTTCCTTATGGACCATGTTTCACACACTGTATTGCAATCCCCAAGACTGTGCACTACAATGAGACTTCCATGTGTGCAGTGTAAAGAGCAAAAGAAGGCTAGGCCATGGTTTGACTCCATTTTGTCAACATGACTCCATTTCATGAGAAAGAGCTGAAGCTGCTAAAATACCAGCTGGTGGTAATCAGCTCACTTCCTGACATAATCAGGAGTGTAATTTCCTATGTGTCTTGCTTTCTGCAGAAAGGGATGTAATGAGGTCATAGCTGGGGTCAGGGACACTAAACCACCAGCTTGCCATCAGGAAGGTTCCATCCAGCTAGTGCTGAAATTAGGAAGATTCTGCATAGCTGAGACCCATCACTTAAGTTGTTTATTTGTGACCTCTGAACGTTCCCATCAGGAGATGGCCAATCTTTATCCTAATTAGATAACTGATTGTTCTAGAGGGGTATAAAGATACCCAGTTCTGGGGTACAGAGCAGCACACCAAACATCAAGACCACAAGACCATCAGACATTCAGAGACCATCAGTGATCTTCAAACCTTCAGCTCACCTTCTCCACGTCAGTCCAAGATGCCCCAGCCTGGACGTGCTGCCTGCTTGGATTTGAGAAGAAGGTGAACCAGCAAGGCTAGCCACCTTGCATGTACCAGGGCCTAGTCTAATGTTAGGCAACTAATTGTTTTCTTATTTTAAGGTATATCTTAGTTAAGTCTCTGTTAGTTCTTTTAAGCCTTTCCTAGTTTTGTAACTGCTTGTTTATTAATCTGTAAGCTTTGTTTGTGAGTATTTGGAACCAAGCTAAATTCAGTTTTGCTGCTTGGGCACTCTACCAGTTTAAAGTTGAGCTTTATAGGTTTGGGATAGGTCCCTGTAGTTGGGGCTAGTTTTGCCTGAGGAGTTTTAAAGTCAAAAGTCTGTTCGTTCCTCTGTTTGAGGCTGTAACTCTTAGCTGTGGTCCCAGGCTGGTAGCAGAGGCTGTGTGCCTTGTTGCCCTGGCTTAAGGACACACTCTGCTGAAAGTTCACAGCTCGTATGGGCCCTGAGCTGATTATAGGGCATATGAGCCTGTGAATTACAGTCAGGAAGAACAAACCTAATCAGGAAGGAAGTTTTAGCACTGGGACCCACTTTTTAGAATAACAATCTGTCCAGGACCCACCAGAAGTGATGTCATGGCTAGAAGTGCCATCATTTTGATGCCAGAGCCTGCTGCTTTCCTGAAAATGCAGCAATAAGTTGGATTATTTCTCAGCCATTTTCCAATAGCAAATCAGAAAGAAAAAAGCCTATTTACAGCCTTGACACAAACAAAAAAACCACACAGCCCTTCCCCTTTCCAGTGTCCCATCTTCCCATATTTTCAATATGGCTGTTCTAGGTGCTTTGCAACCCACCTGAAATTGGCTCACGACCAACAGTCCTACACAGCTTGAGAGCAAGATAACAGTCTGCCTTCTGAACGGTACCTGGTATCTGTAAATTCCAGGGCCGTTGGTATAACAATGGAGTAATACAACACATTTCAAAATAAGGCATCCATCAGAATATTCTCAGCAGCATTTTGTAGTTTCTGAATAGTCATCAAACACAGTGGATATGTTTACATTAATAGTGGCCCCTGTATGTAGAGATGTGAAGGCCTGGAAAAAAACTGTTGTTTTTTTTTCCTGAAGCATTTTGTGTTTTTCCGAAAAATTGAAAAAATTGAAAAAAGAAAAAAAATTTGATTACGGGATATTTTATTTTAACATGATGAATAAAATATTTTAAGACAAGGTGTTCAAATATTTTCCAAATAATTTCTAAAAAATATGTATGATATCAGATTATTCTAATTTCCGTGCACTGAGGACAAGCAAGTCCTAGGTTACAAACTGAACTCTCCAATGCAAAAACTGGGATTTTTTCTGAGCTTCCAAATTTCCAGAAATTTTACATCTCTAACACAGCCTCTGACTCCTCTGCAGCATGTGAAAGAATCTGGTCTACGTTTGGAAACACACTAAATCAAGAAGTAAACTGACATGTGAAAGGGTAGAGAAGCTTGTTTCAATCCAGGCAAATCTTCAGTTTTTAGAAGTCAATAACTGTGATAATGACAACAGAGTACCTGCAGAAGCAGAGACTTAAACTGATAATTACAGCTCAGAAAATGATTCTGATTAAATTTCATGCTCATTCATTGAAACTTAGTCCCACTTCTTTCTATACACTTCCACCCTCTTCAATTCTTTTTTATGAGAATGTTTTTTTTCAATTTTTATTTAATACTGTGGAGAAGAAATATGAATAATTTTTCTTGATTTTTAAAATCTTTGTGGAGGTTTTTTTGTCTGTTCCACATAAACTAGTAAACAGTTCAGGAAATTGTTGCTCCATTTGTTACAATTACAAATAAATATTATTTAAAAAGTACATTCTGTTTGTAATAATTGTTTGGATACACTATATTTTTAATATGCTAGTTGTGATAATTTTATGCCAGGTCAAATTGTCCATAGTCATATTTTATGTTCCTAAAGTAACAGAATGACTTTCAATCCGGAAAAGGAAAAAAAAGTGCTAATGTAGCATTTTTTTCAATTTTTCCAAAAATTTCCATTTGTTTTTTTTTAAACCAGAAAAAAACAGGATTTTTTTTCCGAGCTTCAAAATTTCCGGAAATTTTACATCTCTACCTGTATGTGGCCTGCTAGAGTTGTTTAAAAGCATACGGGCAAGTATATAGAAGGCAAGAAGCAGAAGTTAACTGCTTTCCGTTTGATCTATTCTGTTCAAGCATTCAGGCTGCCAGCAGCCTGCTCATATCACACTATAAGTAAAGCTTGAATGCTTATAGTGACCTGTTGCCGGTAAGCTCTTAAACAACACTTGCCAGTAAGCTAAATGGCTTGTGGGGGGCCTTCGGATCAGCAGATAAGTAAATCCTGAGAGATGCAACTTTTCACTGTGGTTTTCATGACGCCTTCCTTGCGCTACCATTAGGAAATCCTATCTTTGCACTAAGTAGAATACAGAGACAGGTGTTCCTGATGATTGGACGTACCGTAGAATGGCAGGACACATCTCTCTCTGCTTTGTGTTCCATGAACTTTACACAACCTTGCACCCAAAGAGCAAGGATTATGGAAATGATCCAGAATCCTCAGAATGTTATTTAACTATTGCTGCATTTCATGTTTATTAATCCAAGCCCTCCACTTATATTTACAGAGATTGCGACATTCAGCAGGATTTCTAAGGGCCAGGAATTTGGGATCTAGTGCCTCGTATATCTCTGTGCACCTTCAAATGCAGAAGCAGAGCTCAGTTATATGGATGGTTAATGGCAGTCAAATGACGCGTTCTGTAGACTTGCAAGGCTGGACCTCTGCATTTTTTCCCTACAAAAAGTAGCTGCAGGGTCCCATTTCATACAAGGTTTGTGATTTAATGAAAAAGAAAAGGAACTAGCACAGGGGTAAAATATTAACCCTCCCTTATGACAGCTCCAATCCAGATCAGTTCACCCACAGCTGCATTTGAAGGGGCAAAAACCTGCAGAATTCCAACCTGCAAGTCCACATATTGAGACATTTGACCCATCAGAAATAAGTCTTTCTCTATCCAATGGGGCTCATTCTAGGAAACATGTTCAGGACTGCAGCAGATACTATATAAAATACATACGTTTCTTAAACTGCGTAATTGACACACATAACGGAATCTGGCTTTTCTAATACAGAATCTGATATGGAATTTGGACTGAGTGCAACAACTGTACAGATTGTTGCTCCCTGGTTGCATAAGATCTAGAACAATGTTTTTCAAACTGTAAATTGGGATCCACTTGTGGGTTGCAACCTGATGTCAGGTGAGTCACAGAAAGCTGGGAGCAGCCATCTTGGAAACTGCACACCTTACTCTTGTTACATTCCTTAAGTGAATTCCTTAACACTTTGAATTTTCAGGTGAGGATGGTTTTTATTTTATTTTTAGTGCAGTGATTTCTTACATATTTTTTCCTAATCTTGCTTTCTGTCAGGGATGTTTCATGATTGTGCATTGCTGCAGTCTTAGAATGCCATTCAGGTGCGTATCTTACCTGTAGCCCCGGATGGCGCGAGCCATGGGGCGCTGGTCAGCGGCAGGGCGCCATTGTGCGCGGTCCGGGAGAAACCACGCAGTTTTGGCCCTCCCGCCTGCCCACCCACGCTTCTCTTACGCTCAGAAATGGAGCGTTTCTGGGGTAAGGGTGTCTGAGCGACACGCGGGGGCAGGGCAACGCGGGAGGGTGTGGCTTCAGCGCCAGCCATGGGGCGTGCTCAGGCCTCCATGCATGCCTGATGCCATTTGCATTCCAGGAGTGTCATTTTATTATGTTGCAATGATGGCACTTCCTGCTTGATGATGTCACTGCTGGCTATGACATCACTTCCAGGTTAATGACATCACTTCTGGTGGGTCCCAACACGAGTGCCATTCTAAAAAAATGGGTCCTGGTCTTGGTCTAAAAGGTTTGACAACCACTGATCTAGAAGCATTTCTGGAAGGCTGTGGGGCTGCTGTTGGAATAAGTTTCCTGGCCCCCATTTTGTGGGTCCCAAACAAAAATATCTCTGGGTCTATTGCAGGCTGTCATTTCCCCAGCACTCACACAGAAATATCTCAACTGCTAGAATAATGCAATTCTCTCCCACCCACTCTGTGTGAAATGTAATTTTGCTGGTGGGATGCTGCTACCAGACGCAGCCCCCTAGCCTTTTAAAATAAGCACAGTAGAAATCACGAAAGCCTTTAACAAGGTTCCGCAAACACCAGACTGACTCCCTTTCCAAGGCACCAATACCTCTCACTATTGCTACTTTGGGAAGTTCTCGTGTTTTCTCTCCAGGATTTTACACGGTGCAGGAGGCAACTGTCATTCCCATACGCCCTTTACTCCAGGCCAACGCAGAACAGCGAAGGCCCCTGAAGTCGCCTTCCTCCCTGCAGCGCTGGAATCCCAAAAGACGCTCTCATTCGCCTGCTCCAAACCTGGCAGGGAAGCTGCGACACTAGGAATGCAAAACAACCGGTTCTTCTCTCAAACTCGGGGGCACAGCGAACGAGGAGCGCCACAGCCCCCGGGCCTGGCGCAACGGAGAAGCGGAGCAACCACTCCTCCCATATGCAAATGAAGGGGAAGTTCCCTCGACACGCGCGGAGCTGACGCGAGAGCCACGCCGTGCAACAGTCTCGCCGAGAGAAGGGCGCGAATTCGCTTCGAATCTCCTTTGCCAGGGCAATAGGTCGTTGCAAGGCCACACGCTGTTTTTCCACGGACCGCTTCTTTAGCCGCCTTCCCACACTCCTCGAGCGCATTTCCGCAAAGTCCGGAGTGGGCGGGCGGACGGGCGAGGCTTCTTTCTCCCTCTCCAAAGGCGCTTCTGTTCCCAGTGTCCCCCCCCCCCTTCTGAATACACTCACCGACTGGCTCCGAGGAAAAGCAGCAGCAGCGCAAACGGCTGCTCCCCGGAGAGGCGCCGCAGCCTCTTTCCACCGCCCCGCGCTTTCGCTCAGACTCCGGGGTGCACCCCGCAAAACAGCGGAGAGAAGGCAGGCTGCTCCCGGCCTCCACATGCTGCCACAACGCAGCCTGCAAAAGGCCCGCTCTGCCGCCCGTTCCCTCGAAGGGACAGAAAACGTAGTTGAGGCGCGCTGCTGCCCTCTTATGGCGCGGCCAGGAGAATCTTCCCCACTCACTTATTGCGCGGGCTTCTCATTTTAAGTATTGATGCGTACAGCAGAATAGCAACCACAAAACCAGAGCTTCGTTGAGGTGCACGAACAAAGTGTGCGTGAACTTCCTCATAGAATCCCTAGGAGCCGACAGAATACCCGGCATCTACCCTATCCTAACGCCCACTCCTTCGCTCCCCCCCACCCCACTTTTTTATAGTGACACCGTAGTGGGACTTCTGAG
>JAJKFI010013049.1:0-21429 GCA_029204185.1 Lerista edwardsae
GTCAGACCCCCCTATAGCCCCCCATTTTTCAGGGAGGGGGCCGGATCGTCAGGAACCAAGGGGATTGCATTGGGCTGCAGGTCTGCTGCCACCCTGTGGTCACAGATGATTCTGCAGCAGCTCAGCTACCAGACAGAGGCAGAACAGAAAGTGAAACTAAACTGCTTGGCCTGCTGGCCTGAGTGGGCCAGGGTGGAAAGAGCAGGATCCAGAGAGTTCCAGCAGCCAGTCAGATCTGAGAGGGGCCTATGTCCAGGGAGCTAACAGGCCACCTCTGCCTGTTTCTCATACATCAGGGCTATCCTGCTACAGGACCTGCAGACAGTAAGTGGGACCTTCATGTTGCTCTCTTAGTTGATGGTGTCCCTGTTTCCTCATTCATTTCACAGTGATAGTGTGCATTGTGGGTTCCAGGTCATCAATACTGTTTTATTTCAGGGATGGGTTCTATATGTCTATATATGGATCTCACTATGTCCTGCTTTTGAGGGAGGTTTGCATATTTGTGTGTATGTTCCACCATTACTCTGGAACGCCTGGAACGATGTGCACCACACGTGGTACACTCCTTCCTTACTATCTGGACAGATATACTGTGGGGGTAGGGCCCCCCATACGCCCCCAGAGGTGGGGGTGCACTGCAGAACAAACTCATTCCTCCTCCTAATAGAGCCTGGGGATAATTTCTGCCCCCGGGCAACGCCGGGTCACAAACAGCTAGTTAAGGGAATACAGTAGTAGAAATGAATCAGTAGTGTAAGAGGGGGAAGGAGACCAAGGGTTAAGAAAAGGGGTGACTAATGAAAGGCCTATAACTGTAGAAAACATTACAAGGAATCCAGAAGGGAGGGCAGAGACATTTGTAACATATCTCTTAGAAAGTCTGCTGATGTGATAGCAATGAGATTCACTTAGGACCATTTTTTGTCAAATGAGTTTGAGCTATTTGAATCACCCTTACTCCTTGTTGCAACAACAGTAAAGGCTAACATCTCCAAAACATGCTTCCCTAGGAAATGAATTTCAAAGCACCAATTCAAACTGATGCCAAGTATAGTAATCAGTAGGCCAGTGGTTTTCAAACCTTTTAGACTGGGCCCCACTTTGTAGAATGGGACTTGTGTTGGGACCTACCAAAAGTGATGTCATTAACCTGGAAGTGCCATTATCAGGCAGAAAGTGCTGTCGGTGTGATGTAATCAAATGTCACGCCTAGAATGCAAACTGGCATTCTTGGCCTAAAGCAAATGCACAACCATGAAACATCTTTGACAGGAAGCAAAATTAGGACAAAATATTAGGTGAAGGCACTGAACTAAAAACAATTTTTAAAAAACTTGAAAATTCAAACTGCTAACAGTCACAAAAGGAATATAGCAAGAGTAAGGTCTGCTGTTTCAAAGATGGCTGCTCCCAGCTTTCCGCGACCAACCTGTCATCAGATTGCAACCCACCAATTGAGTTCCAACCCACAGTTTGAATTACACTGCACTAGGCAAAACAAGTATCCATCTGCAGAGAGATAAGTTAAGCGATGAAGCAATATGTATCGTGACACCAGTCATTTCACAGCATTTGTATATTTTAAGCCTATCTGGAATTTGGGCTTATGAATTGTGCAATACTCATTTATTGAAAAAGTGTATTCTTTTTGCTGCTCTTTTGAAAAGGACAGCCTCAGATTTTTTTGTGTGTGTGTGTGGCCTTGGCAATATTGGGAAGATTTGCACAATAATTAATTGTTCCTAAAAAGTACGTTTGATGCTATGTTTTGGATTCAAACTGAAAGTTTTGTTACTCTTTGTTCATTGAAAGACTGAAAAACTCCCTAGGTTGCAAACAATATCAGACGTTCCTAAAGCAAAGAATATTCTGCCACTGTTATAATCAAGGGACAGCAGGTATGTATCTTGGCTATTAATATCTTAATATAACATGTTTACTATTGGCTAGTGTGTTTCATAGCAGAGTGGAGGAAATCCTGCCTTTCTGCTTTTGAACTTTGTCCTGTAGTGGGAGAATTCAATGTCAGACAAGCTTGGGCATGATTAGAGTTCTTGCAAAGATAAGAAAAAAATAGTTTTTGATGTACTAACTTGCAAAACTTTTTTTCTTACATACTATAGGACTTTGGAATTGAAGCCAGCAGTTTGAAAGATTCTGCTTGGGAATTAGATATTTAGATATTCATTAAAAAAATAATTTTTCTTCAGCCAGACTCAATACAATGACTCAAGAGATTGTATGTAATACATTACTAAAGCAGAGTGCTTTAAGCACTGATCTGCAGTAAGGCCCTCTGGCTTTTTATGATATTACCACATTTACCTCCAGAACAACAGAATCAAAGTAGTCCCTTCCTCTTTTGTTGCTCCACCCTGCTGGGGTCCTGCTCTCTATGGAGTTAGCAAACAATCAGCAGAGGCATAGGCAGAATATCAAAGGGGAGCGGGAAAGCACACAGCTCAGTGGATAAAGAGCTGCTTAATATGCGAGGCCATCTTCATTTTATTAAAGGACTGCAGGAACTAGGGCTGGGAACAATCTCTGCCTCATAACATGGATTAACACGTTATGTTAATTACGTGCAATCCTAACCACGTCCATGCACCAGCCTCCCCGACTCCAAGAGTGTGGCAAACGGGCTTTATGGCGCATTTACAAAGCTCATGGGCCAGCACAAGTGACTTGTGTCAGCCTAACTCCAGGTTAGGATTGAGCGTTCAATGACATGTCATCGGACTAGACCAACATTTCTCAGCATTTGTCTCCCCAGTACCACTTTGTGTGTTTCATATATTGGAAATACCACTGGAAGTAACTGGTGATGTTGTCATCACCAGTTACTTCTGGATTCAGAGGCCAAAAGCAATGCTACAAACATTGGTAAGAGGCTAAAGGCAGACAGGAGGGCTTTTTTGAGCTTGCAAAAAGCATAACCTAGAGCTCTGCCCACCAAGCCTCTGACTGCTGCTTGTCACACTGCATTGCTGGTCTCATTGCCAGGCAGTGGGGGCCTGGGGGCCAATGGACACCACCTGAAGTACCACATGATATACAAGTGCCATTCATTGAGAAATGCTGGTCTACATGGACCAAATATCTAAAAAGTCATAAGTTCATTTTTTTCCTCCTGCCCCCATTAAGCTGCTCTTGAACTGGTGGAGTTATAAAACTAAGTAGCAACTCCAAAGAACGTCGCTTATGTTTGCTCACTGTTCAATGGCATGCTCAATAATTAAGTCAGTGGGTTTTCGCAGCCATAATGATAGATGGTATATAATGTATTGTCAGCCACCCATTCATCTAGCTGTAGGGTGCTGCATGAAGCTCTAGTTATAGGATTGTGGAGACTATATTATGATAATTTAGCCTTAAGACCATAAAAGAATGGAAGTACAATAACTAGGTCACAATTTCATTTAAAAAATCATCGATGTTCCATGAGATAGGAAGATACAATATGCCTAACTGCTACGACACCTTAGCATAGTGTATTTGGGGAGACTCTGAAGTTGACAGTATAATTAGGAATGTCAGATGTTATCAAGGGTAGGCATCTCCGTGTTAGTAAGTTGACAGACCTGGAACTCTCTCAGTCTTTATCGCTCTGTTTCGAATTAATTCCACGACTATAGCTTGGCACAGGGTAAGAACCAGCACAAAAAATTCTGTGTATGATTTCCTGAATGGTAAATCATTTTAAGGACATATTCTGAAACAATATGCTTTGCTTAGTAAAGAAAAATATACTGAATAACTTTATGCACCATAAAAATGTAGCCTTGCATTGAGAGCCTGCAACATTCAGGATTATCACTTGCTAAACCCACCATTCGTACAAGCACTTTGACATTAATCCAGCAATTCCTAGTTCTTCATTTTAAAGAATAATGAAGAATCTGCTTTGTTCTCATCTGGGGTGCCAAACGTAAGGCCTGGAGGCTGGATGTGGACCTTGGAAGCAATTTGTCTGCCCCCTCGTTATGATTGGGGTCTACCGGTGTGATAATTGGACTCTCTCATATCTTGAGTTTCTATATGAGAACCAAGTGCTTATTTCTGGCTTATTTCTGCTATTGATGGTATCATTTCTGGCCCTCAACAGGCACCATGGATGCTATTCAGCCCACTACATGAAATGAATTTGACACCCCTGTTCTAATCTTATGTAAGTTTGGCATTGTGCTTCTTTGGGTCAGTTCTTATTGGAGCTGAATAGTATCCCTATAAACCATTTAACTATAATAAAGTTATCTCAGAACCCCATATGCACACTGAAATTTTTGTAGGCTGTTTTCAATGTTGTAGTCATTACTGACACCAGAAGGCTGCAAAGTTGGTATGCTCTCCATTGGACTAATTCAGAGGTTCTCAAATTTCCTGGGGCTACGACGCCCCTGGAACCAGGAAGTGAATGCCGGTAACGTGAAACACATCACGCAGTCACATCACCACCATTCACTTCTGGGTTTGGAGGCCTAGTACAAGCTTCAAAAGAGCAGTAGGAGTGTCAGTGTGTGGGTGGACAGACTTTGCAGGGCATGGTTTTCACATGTTGCCGTTCTGTCTGCCACACTGAGGGTGCAATCCTAACCTGGAGTTAGGCTGGAACAGTTAGGCCAGGAAAGTTTGGTCAGCACAAGGGGCACAGTAAAGTATGTTTGGACGACTTTTGGAGTTAGAGAGGCCAGCACACAGATGTGCACCATCCTCCCTGACTCCAAGAGTGGTCCAAATGTGCTTTATGGAGCCCTTTGTGCCAGCCTAACTCCAGGTTAGGTTTGCACCCTGACCCTCCTAACACTGGAGGTTTGCAGCACTGTTTCTCAGCTGAAGTAGCAGGTGGCACTGCGACACAAAGATTGTGAACTTTTGGGCTAACTCATAAGATAATGCCCAATGCAAAAAAATCACTCTTCTGTAAGGAGTGCCACCTTACAGAAATGGTTTTAACGGCCTCCATGTGGTTTAAGTCACACTGAAACTGGGTTTAACTTAACAGTGATCTAGTTATACTGTAGTTTCCATAAGTGGATATAAACATGAGAAAAGCTCTCCCACCATGCAACAAAAGGATTACTTAACCAGAGCTGCGTTATGAATAAGGGAAAGAAAAAACTATGTATTACCAAAAAAAAAAAAAAAAAAGTAAAGCTAAGGAAAAATATTTTCACACTCAAGTTTTCTTTATTGGGGGACAAACAACAACAAAAAGTGGGGAATTTAAATTTAGATTAAACCCATCAAAGAGGAACGGAAGGAAGCTACTGGGTCAGGAAGGAAGCTATAAAGTCTTTGAATTCTTTGAGAGACACAGATATCAAGTATGTTCTCTTCCAGAATGTGCTAAAGTTGATAAGTCCAATTTGGTTTTTAAGGCTGCTGAAAGTTCCAGTGCCAGTAAATCATGAAGGGAGACGCCATCATGTGAATACACCCAATTTTTCCCAGTCCAGTCATACCGCTTGGGGCCACTGTGAAAGAACAAAAATATGAAAGGTCAGAACAAAGACAATTCCAAAATATGACAGAATGGGGGGGGGGGGGAAACGTGAAGTCACCTGGAACTCTCACAACAATTCTGGCTGAAATGTAAGTAGGGCAGGCAGTGATAGCATAGAAAAGCCAGGACTCCTAAGTAATTACATGGTTCATTGCAGAAGTTCCATTACTCCTTTGGACACAGAGAAGACATTCACACTGTTGTTACAGCGCATGGTCAGTATTCTGTTTCCTGCAATGCCCCCTCTCACCAAGAAAAATGTCTGTGGTACTGTGCATGGCACCTGGAAATAGTTGGTGGTGACAGGATGACGTCACCGCCAAATGCTTCCAGGAGGCCCATTTTGGGCAGGTGCAGGTGGGAGGGCCCACGGTAAAGCTGTTCTGCTCGCCCCACTGACTTACAGTTCACAGAAATCCCAGCTGCAGCCGCAGGCTGTGTGGGTGCAGGGCCCAATGTGACGACATTGGTTTAAGGCCAGCCCTGCTTTGGATGAAAAGTCTAAGGTGACCTTATACCAGAAGGCCATCCTTCTGACCTTCAGCCATATCACTCCTCTCTTAATTAAGTTTGGAACTGAGTATTCCACATTGAGAAGAAGATGGTTTATAGCTTAAATGTTAACATAGTTTTCATGGCTCCAAAATGGAGAACAACCTTTCCAGCCCTATAACATTCAATGGCTTATGACCCTAGCCACCACTCTACATTTCTGAGTTGGAAAAATCATCTTTTTCAAAGGAAAGGTTTCACGCCTTCAACAGTCCTCGGCAATCTTAGGGTGAAGCTTAATTCAGAAAACGATCCAATGGCTATCCACCACACCCTCAGCTTGGTGGATAAGACAAAGGCAGAACTCATTGTGGGTCTTTTCCTAAGAAAAAGAACCCTGTGTTTGAATCACACCACTTAATAATCCCATGGGATTCCATGGAGCAAACCCTTATAAAAACGCTTGACTTCAAAGCCTTGTATTCTTTGCTTCTTGTTCTGTGCTCTTGGGTCCATGTTCAGGATTCCCCCCCTCTTTTTTTGGCTGAGTGTGGAGCATTAACCCACTGGAGCTGCAATACATCACCCACACTCAGCCTCCCGTGCCGAGGGGCACCCAGAATAGCAGCACCTCACGATGGCCTTTCCTTTCCCCCATATTCTCCCAAGCTTGCAAGGGAAGGGATTGCTTCACAGCCCACTTTCTGTCTGTGACCGCCCCATCCCCTGCCCAGGCAGATTCACATTTGCTGTCACGGTCCCTGCAATGTCACCATCTCAAGCGACACAGAAAAGGACAAGTAGCCTTGCTCCATGGTGCAGCCCCCGACACCAAGGACACACCAACCCCCCCTTAATATTCCTCATCTTATCTTGTGCAGTCACACACAGAGAAAGAGAGAGACTCCTTCCACACTGCTGTCTTTTAACCTCTTCGTCAGAAATCTGAGGCAGACTTCCTTTCTGAACCAATTTACCTAACTGACCCCTCAAGACCCCCAGAAGCCCTGGGATGATGGCTAGAGTGTGTTCAGTGGGAGAGTTGAGCTCCCCTGCCGCAAGTGGGTGAAGTACTCCTTGGCTCACCCTTTGCCTGTAGCCCTTGGTTCAGGCTACAGGGAACCTTTCCCAGCTGCTCTGCCTTCTGCTATGACCTTGAATTATCTGAACCCTTCCCTTTTTATTAGTTCATTTGACTAAGTCTTTTTCCTTCCTGCACCACCAAAACCTTTCATTTCTCCCCCCCCCCCCGCAACTTCTTCTTGGCACTCACATCATCCACTTATGTCCCTTCCCTTTCCACAGTTTGCTCTGCCCCTTTTTATTTTAAGGAGTTCCTCTCTCCTCTTCCACTAACTAGCTTTCCTTAGGGCTCCATGACTATGTGCTCATTAGCATTATACTCCTCACTGGCTTACATTATACAAACGGGGTTTGAACTGGGACTCTCTGAATTACCACAGGTGATAATTCAGAGAGCCCCGGTTCATACTCCCTGTTTGGTTTCTGAACACTCTTGAGAGCACAATTGTAACCAACTTTCCAGCACTGACATAGTTGTGCCAATGGGGCATGTGCTGCATCCTGCAGTTGGGAGCCAGTCAAGGAGGCCTCCTCTAGGTAAGGGAATGTTTCTTCCCTTACCTCAGAGCTGCATTACCCTTACCCCGGTGCTGGAAAGTTGGTTAGGATTGCGCCCTAAGTTTCAGTGCACCTTAATTTGGCCTCAATCATCTTTTCACTGCCGAATTAGACTGCTGCGCCATTGTCTTTGATAAAGGATTTCTGTGCACACTTATTCCCTTCCCTTTGTGTGCACGTGTTACATGTATTTTTTTTAAGTACTGCTAGTATGGTAACACTGTTTCATCATCTTATGGCTCTTTTGGAAGGAGCACTGAAAGAAAACACATGAGAGGAAGGCAAACTAGGTATAGCAAGAGAACCAGGTGCATTTCATCCATATCTGCCTGATTCAGGGTACCTGTGAATCAGAGTGACTGCATGCATGATGGAAAGTTTTGCTTCCCTCCCTAGAATGAGCCTTTTTATTTGAAAAGGAATATACGGGACAGAAAGCCAAACCTGTCCCCTTCATCTGCCTGACTCCACTGTGCTTAGCAAGTCCCCTCTTGCCCAGCTCATTGCTAGACTGGAAGAAAACTGTTTAATGCAATGGAGCAGTTAGATGAGGGCAGAGGAGAATCACTTTAATCCTCACTGCACTCCTTTTCATGTAAAGATAGCCCCACATCAATATCGTGTGAATAGGACAGACACGTGGGCAGATGCCCTATCACATCTATTCTGGCCCAAGTGCTTCTGTTGTAAGATGTATACAAAAAAGAAAGGGAGTAGTTGTGCATCTCTCCTAGAGGAACACTGTGTGTTCCAGATGCAGGGAAAACACATGAATCCATTGCAATAACAGAAATGTTAAAAGCGGATGTGCGACTCACACTTCCTGTTTGGCTGCTTCTTATATGTCAAAGTAGTTCTAACAAAGGGAGATCCATAAAAATGTTGGGAACCACTGATCTAAGGAAAGAATGAATGAAATGTAAGGATGGTGAACTGGCAACAGTTCCCAGCTCCATGTAACTTGATAACCATCTTTGATTTACATAACTATTGAAGTTTTTTCCCCTGTTGTTATAAAGCACTAGGCTTTAATTCCAAAACTAGCTTATGGGAATTATCCAGCTTTTAAAATTGTGTCCGACTCTCCTCAAGAAGGAAATGCTATTGAGTTTATCAAAGGCCCCACATTAAGCCCTACAATACAATCTTTCTTGCCATATGACAATTATTTAACTAGGGTTTCGCATCACTGCAAAAGGTTTTGAAAACCACTTGTGTTCTCAACTGCACAGAAACATCTCAATTCATCTCAAATGGTGGGACCTGTACATGCAATGGAATACATGCAAAGGAATGCAATGTGGTTCTGCTTCCAGCATCAAAGCAAACATGAATGGCCTTGCTGGTCGGGGATTTCAATGTGTACTTCTGAAATCCTATGCTGGTAAAAACAAAAAAATTATTTTTCACACACAGATCCACCATCAGAGAACCATCCACCATCTGTGGAACCACATATGCACAGGAGAACCACAAGTATAATAAACATCTCCATTTCATCCAATGGGAAAATCTTATTTACACTTGTGGTATAGAATATAACTCATTAAGGAACAAATTGTTGGCAGGGGACAGGAGGAAATGAAGGGAGAATTAATATATTTTGCAAGTGTTTGAAACAATTGTACTTAATATTGCTTCCCCCCCCCAAACAAACCTAACACTGATCTAGAAATGTGCATCAATTAGTTCAGCTACTATTGCTCCAAAGCATTCAAAATATGCAAATACAATATCAACCCTGTTTATTTATCTGTATCAATCCTTTCCAAATATTTAGTTTCCACACTGATAAATGATCAGATCAGCACATCCTACAATATCAATCACAAACCAAAATGTAAGCACATTTCTGTACAACAGTACTGAAAAGAATTTCATAGGGACAGATTAAAAAAAAGTCAAATTTAAAACATCACACCAGCACATTAGTTAAAAGAAAGCAAGTGTTGGCCTGGCCAGTGTCCAAAGGAAAGACACTGAGAGTTCTGGGAAATCACGCTGAGCTTCTACAAAAAAAAACTGAGCCAGGGCACATTTTAGTTCAACTCTGAATTTTCAGACAATCCACACATAGAGATACTTGTTTACCTTGTTGGAGAAGATAGCCAAATCTGTTTGTTTGGTGTTTGTTTGTTGATCACATATGTTCCCATGCTTCCGCCCAATTTAACTGTTAACACTCCAGACTAAAGAAGATGAGAAAAAAAGAAAATTATTCCAGTTTGTAGTATAATTCTTTAATTTATATTATAGCAAAGAATGAGATAAAAAAACTAACCTTAGGTGAATTTTAATAGCCCTCACCTTGCCACAGTAAAGCCCAGAGGTTCCCAAACCATTAGCTATGGCTCCCTGGGGAGAGGTGGAAACCAGCAGGGGAGCTATGGAATCCTTGCAAAAAAAACCATGCCACCCTATACAATGTATAGGATTGTAGAACTAGTGGAGCAACGGCCAATTGCCCTGTAGGTCAAGGGAGCTGCCAGCTGAAAATTTTGGGAACCACTGGTCTTGCCTTTTAAAACAAACTAACTTTCGATTGCCTTTAAGTTTCAGTATCAAATTCATTCTTTCAGATCTCTGATAAAAGCAGAATATTCCTGGGAGACAATTTAACAAGCTAAGATTTGCTTCAGCTCACACATATAAAATTACACCTCACTGAGAATTCCTATTCATAGCTCTCCCTTGACACTGCTAGAATTTATGTTTCTTTGCTTGGTTTCTTTGTGGACCAAAAATCACACCTAGAATAGGACAGGTGTGAGTCACACCTAGGATATCACTGCTACTATAGCTGAAGCTACCCACCCCTTACTGGTCTCAATCCACCTTCTTACTCACCCTGTTCCGCCCACCCCTGCTTTCTTTCCCATGTGGGGGTGGAGCTTCCAAACCCCGGTCCCCGGGCCATGTGGGGAACTTGGATCTGCGCCTGCTATATAGTGGGCACAGATCCAAGTAGCTCACAGGGCTGGCTGGTGCCTACCTCGGGGGCAAGGGGGCAAATGTGCCCTTGCCCTGTGGAGGCTCCAGAGCAGTCCCAACCTGTGTTGGATACAGTACAGACCCGCCGGCTTGTGCTGTTCTGGCGCAGGTTAGGATTGCGACCTGAACAAGACTGCTAGATGTCTCAAGTGGGGAGAAGCAGCATAGGTTTGGGACTTCTCATTCAGAATCACCACTTGGGATAGTCAAATCAATCAGTATTTATATACTGCTTTTCATTAAAAAAAATTCACGAAGCAGTTTACAGGCACAACAATAACAAGGGTCCCTGTCCCACAAAGGCCCACAATCTAAAAAAAAATGCAGGAAAAAAGCCACTAGAAAAGATAGTGTGCTGGGGTGAATAGGGACAGTTATTTTCCCCCTGCTAAATATAAGACAGCCATTCAGTCTTCTGCCTATTCCTCATGCACTAGGCAATCCACAGCATTAAGACCAGCCCCTCTTCGGCAATTTTCTATTTGAGAAAGAAACTGATTGATTTAAATATTTATATCCTGCCTTTCCCATATTACAACATTACAGGACAAGGCACTGCAAATAAACTACGATATGTCAGTGCCAATTGACAGCTCCTCAGCCTCTGCATTACTTCAGAACAACAGCAACATTTCAGCATATTGTTGTGGTCAGTTGCACTGTAATACGTATTCATAGCAGCTACTTATATTACCAATGGTGTGCTAGAAGTCTTATGCACAACGTACAACACCTAACAATATGTTTATGTATATAAAAGACACATTACTTTCAGTTAAAAAAAATTGAACGAAAGTATTACTAGTATTTAAAGCCACACACATGAGCCTTCACCATTATTTTATAGTTTACAGGGTACAGGCAGACACCATAAATGTGTATACATGCACACAGCCTTTAATAAAGATTAATGTAATGCTTCCTGCAGTTTCTCATACAATAGGCACACCAGAAGCCATTATTGCTCTGCTAATGTATGTTAAATAGATCAAGGTAAGCTTTCAGGAATAGTGGTAAAAGCATTCTCATTCAGAATCATATAAGAACATAAGAAGAGCCCTACTGGGTAAAAATGTATTTCCTTTTCTTACTCTCCCACCACTCATTTTAGTGGATGTCACCTGGTTATGGTATTGTGAGAGGGAAAAGAACATCCCTCTGTCTACTCTATCCATCCCATGCATAATTTTGTACACCTCAATCCCCCCTCAGATGCCTTTTTTCTAGATTGAAGGGTCCCAAATTTGTAGCCTTTCCTTATAAGGGAGGTGCCCCTGCCCAGTAATTTTGGTTGCTTTCTTTTGTACCTTTTCTACATGTCCTTTTTCAGATGTGGTGACCAGAACTGTACAGAGTACTCAGGTGTAGCCTTACCATCGATTTGTGCAATGGCATAATAATATCAGTCTTTCCCATTTTATTCTCAACCTCCTTTTTAATTACCCCAAGCATGGAATTAGCCTTCCTCACCACTGCTGCACACGGGGTCAACACTTTCATCAAGTAGTCCACTAGTACCCCAAGATCTCTCTCCTGAGCTGTCATAGACAGCTCAGAACCCATTAGCCTCTATGTGAAGTTTTGGATTTTTTATCCCAATTTGCATCACTTCACACTTGTCTACATTGAAATGCATCTGCCATTTTGCTGCCCATTCCCCCAGTTGGGAGAGGTCCTTCTGGAGCTCTTCACAATCCCTTCTGGTTTTCACCACCCAGAAAAGTTTCGTGTCATCTGCAAACTTGGCTACCTTGCTGCTTATCCCTGTCTAAAGGTCTTTTATGAACATGTTGAAAAGCACCAGCTCCAAGATCCTTGGGGCACTCCGCTTTCTACCTCTCTCCATTGTGAAAATTGTCCGTTTACCCCTACTGTCTGTTTCCTGGTCCTCAACCAATTTTTAATCCATTACCACTTGGGAAGAACAAGGTAAGATATACTTAACTCTTAAATTCCACTTCATATATCTTCATAAATATGGATATTTATTATTCCTACGGATTAGATTTTTAGATGAGATCTGATTTGCAACACAAAAAATACAGTTGTAAAAAGGGCGAGTGTTATTAACTCAGTTGTTTCAGCTGTTGTCCAACTTCGCCACCTTGTGGCCCAGTCATGCAACCAACCCCCTGCACAGAACAGTGTTTCACAAACTGGTGTGCGCGCGCACATAAGCGCATAGTTCATATACACAGACAAGTCTTACTAGTAATGAGCCTCAGGATTCAAGGCTAAGAATATTCTTGAAGCATGAAGCATGAGTTGACAACACTGGGACTGCTGAAAGGGAAAGGAGTATATGAGTGCAATCCTAACCTGGAGTTAGGCCACCAAAGTTTGGCCAACACAAGGGCCACCGTAAAGCACGTTTGGACCACTCTTGGACCAGACAGGCGCATGTCTGTGTGCTGGCCTCTCCGAGAGTGGTCCAAACATACTTTATAGTGTCCCTTGTGCCAGCCCAACCTTGCTGGCTTAACTGTGTTGGCCTAACTCCAGGTTAGGACTGAGTCCTACGTGTCATAAGTCCCTGCCTGTTGTGAGCCCAGCATCTCAGGATGAAGATGATGAGAAACGGCAAAGATGTGGCAAGATGAAGGTGTGTAGTTGGCAGAAGGAAAAACTGGCACAAATAAGTTGATGTTCAGTATTGGCTGGGTTCGCCTGATTTGATTTCTCTTCCTAACTCTTTAATTCCCCCCCCCCAAAAGGTAATAGCAAAATGACAAGAAGTTAATACTAAGAACACTAAAACAAGACAAAAATCAGTAATTGTAAGGACCTTAACAAAGATCACTCATAATAGTTCTAATAAATCAAGGTAGTTGATTTGATTTATAAAAGCACTCAAGTCCGTATTATAGCTGTCATAAATCCAATACTAGAGTGATTTCTAAATCAGAAGGAGGGTATGGAAGATACAGGCAGTTTTGAAAATATGCATGTGCAGAAATCTGACTTAGTGGAATGTACTCCAAACTCAGTGGCCACAAGAAGAATGTAGAAGCTTACTTATAGCTATAGAAACATGATGAGGTGCTCCAACTAAGGGGAAAGTACTAATCTACCAATAACTTGCATAAGAGTAAAATATACCCCAAAGGAGACATCATAATCTTCAGGAGCAGAAACCTTCTCTGCCAGATCCTCAAAGAAATCTGTTAATGACTCCAGGGTTTCTTCAGCAAGTTTTTCATACGCCGTTTCATCTAATGAGCTGGACAAGTAATGCAAATACATTAAGATTTGCTGTGATGTTCTTCCTCGTAACAAGTCTATAAGAAATAACTTATGGCAAATGGAATTGTTTGTCACAAATACAGGAAACATTCCAGAAGTTGCAATGAATAAGACTACATAGCCAAGATTTTGTCACTTTCCACTGAACAACACCCATTCATTATAAATTAAGGCAAGCAGTTGATTAAATAAATCTTGGGTCGAAACTCTAACCAACTTTCCCGTACTGCCATAGCTATATCAATGGGGCATGTGCTGCATCCTGCAGTGGAGTTGTCATCACAGAGGCCTCCTCAAGGTAAGGGAATGTTTGTTCCCTTACCTTGGAGCTGCATTGTCCTTACCCAGTGCTGGAAAGTTGGTTAGGAGTGCACCCTTCGCCTATTAACCAAAAGATTAAATCTACATGTAAATAAATAATTCTAAAGGGGAAAAGTACACATTTTTGTTATGCATTTATCTATCCTAATAGCCAACATCACAGAAGAAGCATCTCTTCTTGAGCAAGAAAAGAAGGAATGTCTCTAAGGTACCTGCCCCTTTTGACTTTCTATTTAATCAGGGTCACCTTTTAAAATCAACTGAAAGATTATCAAACACATCCAATCAACAGACGTAACACTACAGATAAAAGAAAAGCTAGTTTAAAAAGCTAATAAAAGCTGAAAAGGAATGAGTTAAAGTATCTCCAAACTAAGGGGCTTCTAAATGGTTGCTGAAGGGCTCTGATGTGCCTGTCCATAGTTCACACTTGTTTGTATTATGCCAATAAAGGTTACTGACTGTCACACCAATCTCTTGCCCTTTCATATGGCAATCACTAGCACTGCGTAAATCGTATAGTGTGGACGGACATCTGGTTTCGAGTGAAGGACTGCCGGTCCCACCCCCACTCCATTCTTCCCCCGCCCAGACTACCTGCTTAGAATTGCTGCAACACCAGTGACAGAAAAACTTACCACTCGCCAGCTCTGTGGGGGCGCCTCTAGGCACACTAGGATGGCACTGGGCCAGCATGGGCAGTAAAACCTTACTGCTTGTGCTGGACGTGCCCTATGGCAAGTTTGTAACACCAGCACTAGTGGTACACTTGTACTGCCTGCGCTGAGCCAGATAGGATCGGGCCTTAGATGGCCTGTTCTATATTAAACCTACCTCTTGGCCGTGAAAGTTCTTGCACTACTTAAACACAAAAGCCGAACACTCTTGGCTTTGACAGTCAGAGCCTGGTCCAAAGGCAACAGAAGGAAATCCTACAAACAAGAGAAGAAATTAGCACAAAGCAATTTTTTTGGTGAAATCTTCAGCAGAAGAATGGATGTGAGGGCCATCAAGGCAGGTACATGACTACAAGAAGATGTGACCTTCTTCTGATGGATCATTATTATTTATTGACTAAAGAGAGCTGGCTTGATTGCAGCTATCCAAGACAAACACCTTTCCATTAGCAGAAGGTCTGTTCATGGAAACATTACTAAGTTTGCAGCTTTGCATGGTGAGAAATGTTCCCCCAAATCCAGGGGATTCCTCCACGCACACAAGCCTGCACCATCTCTTTTCAAAACATTGTCATGGCCTTTAAGAGTTCATATGCTCCAGCCTACATCTTCCTTATGGACCATGTTTCACACACTGTATTGCAATCCCCAAGACTGTGCACTACAATGAGACTTCCATGTGTGCAGTGTAAAGAGCAAAAGAAGGCTAGGCCATGGTTTGACTCCATTTTGTCAACATGACTCCATTTCATGAGAAAGAGCTGAAGCTGCTAAAATACCAGCTGGTGGTAATCAGCTCACTTCCTGACATAATCAGGAGTGTAATTTCCTATGTGTCTTGCTTTCTGCAGAAAGGGATGTAATGAGGTCATAGCTGGGGTCAGGGACACTAAACCACCAGCTTGCCATCAGGAAGGTTCCATCCAGCTAGTGCTGAAATTAGGAAGATTCTGCATAGCTGAGACCCATCACTTAAGTTGTTTATTTGTGACCTCTGAACGTTCCCATCAGGAGATGGCCAATCTTTATCCTAATTAGATAACTGATTGTTCTAGAGGGGTATAAAGATACCCAGTTCTGGGGTACAGAGCAGCACACCAAACATCAAGACCACAAGACCATCAGACATTCAGAGACCATCAGTGATCTTCAAACCTTCAGCTCACCTTCTCCACGTCAGTCCAAGATGCCCCAGCCTGGACGTGCTGCCTGCTTGGATTTGAGAAGAAGGTGAACCAGCAAGGCTAGCCACCTTGCATGTACCAGGGCCTAGTCTAATGTTAGGCAACTAATTGTTTTCTTATTTTAAGGTATATCTTAGTTAAGTCTCTGTTAGTTCTTTTAAGCCTTTCCTAGTTTTGTAACTGCTTGTTTATTAATCTGTAAGCTTTGTTTGTGAGTATTTGGAACCAAGCTAAATTCAGTTTTGCTGCTTGGGCACTCTACCAGTTTAAAGTTGAGCTTTATAGGTTTGGGATAGGTCCCTGTAGTTGGGGCTAGTTTTGCCTGAGGAGTTTTAAAGTCAAAAGTCTGTTCGTTCCTCTGTTTGAGGCTGTAACTCTTAGCTGTGGTCCCAGGCTGGTAGCAGAGGCTGTGTGCCTTGTTGCCCTGGCTTAAGGACACACTCTGCTGAAAGTTCACAGCTCGTATGGGCCCTGAGCTGATTATAGGGCATATGAGCCTGTGAATTACAGTCAGGAAGAACAAACCTAATCAGGAAGGAAGTTTTAGCACTGGGACCCACTTTTTAGAATAACAATCTGTCCAGGACCCACCAGAAGTGATGTCATGGCTAGAAGTGCCATCATTTTGATGCCAGAGCCTGCTGCTTTCCTGAAAATGCAGCAATAAGTTGGATTATTTCTCAGCCATTTTCCAATAGCAAATCAGAAAGAAAAAAGCCTATTTACAGCCTTGACACAAACAAAAAAACCACACAGCCCTTCCCCTTTCCAGTGTCCCATCTTCCCATATTTTCAATATGGCTGTTCTAGGTGCTTTGCAACCCACCTGAAATTGGCTCACGACCAACAGTCCTACACAGCTTGAGAGCAAGATAACAGTCTGCCTTCTGAACGGTACCTGGTATCTGTAAATTCCAGGGCCGTTGGTATAACAATGGAGTAATACAACACATTTCAAAATAAGGCATCCATCAGAATATTCTCAGCAGCATTTTGTAGTTTCTGAATAGTCATCAAACACAGTGGATATGTTTACATTAATAGTGGCCCCTGTATGTAGAGATGTGAAGGCCTGGAAAAAAACTGTTGTTTTTTTTCCTGAAGCATTTTGTGTTTTTCCGAAAAATTGAAAAAATTGAAAAAAGAAAAAAAATTTGATTACGGGATATTTTATTTTAACATGATGAATAAAATATTTTAAGACAAGGTGTTCAAATATTTTCCAAATAATTTCTAAAAAATATGTATGATATCAGATTATTCTAATTTCCGTGCACTGAGGACAAGCAAGTCCTAGGTTACAAACTGAACTCTCCAATGCAAAAACTGGGATTTTTTCTGAGCTTCCAAATTTCCAGAAATTTTACATCTCTAACACAGCCTCTGACTCCTCTGCAGCATGTGAAAGAATCTGGTCTACGTTTGGAAACACACTAAATCAAGAAGTAAACTGACATGTGAAAGGGTAGAGAAGCTTGTTTCAATCCAGGCAAATCTTCAGTTTTTAGAAGTCAATAACTGTGATAATGACAACAGAGTACCTGCAGAAGCAGAGACTTAAACTGATAATTACAGCTCAGAAAATGATTCTGATTAAATTTCATGCTCATTCATTGAAACTTAGTCCCACTTCTTTCTATACACTTCCACCCTCTTCAATTCTTTTTTATGAGAATGTTTTTTTTCAATTTTTATTTAATACTGTGGAGAAGAAATATGAATAATTTTTCTTGATTTTTAAAATCTTTGTGGAGGTTTTTTTGTCTGTTCCACATAAACTAGTAAACAGTTCAGGAAATTGTTGCTCCATTTGTTACAATTACAAATAAATATTATTTAAAAAGTACATTCTGTTTGTAATAATTGTTTGGATACACTATATTTTTAATATGCTAGTTGTGATAATTTTATGCCAGGTCAAATTGTCCATAGTCATATTTTATGTTCCTAAAGTAACAGAATGACTTTCAATCCGGAAAAGGAAAAAAAAGTGCTAATGTAGCATTTTTTTCAATTTTTCCAAAAATTTCCATTTGTTTTTTTTTAAACCAGAAAAAAACAGGATTTTTTTTCCGAGCTTCAAAATTTCCGGAAATTTTACATCTCTACCTGTATGTGGCCTGCTAGAGTTGTTTAAAAGCATACGGGCAAGTATATAGAAGGCAAGAAGCAGAAGTTAACTGCTTTCCGTTTGATCTATTCTGTTCAAGCATTCAGGCTGCCAGCAGCCTGCTCATATCACACTATAAGTAAAGCTTGAATGCTTATAGTGACCTGTTGCCGGTAAGCTCTTAAACAACACTTGCCAGTAAGCTAAATGGCTTGTGGGGGGCCTTCGGATCAGCAGATAAGTAAATCCTGAGAGATGCAACTTTTCACTGTGGTTTTCATGACGCCTTCCTTGCGCTACCATTAGGAAATCCTATCTTTGCACTAAGTAGAATACAGAGACAGGTGTTCCTGATGATTGGACGTACCGTAGAATGGCAGGACACATCTCTCTCTGCTTTGTGTTCCATGAACTTTACACAACCTTGCACCCAAAGAGCAAGGATTATGGAAATGATCCAGAATCCTCAGAATGTTATTTAACTATTGCTGCATTTCATGTTTATTAATCCAAGCCCTCCACTTATATTTACAGAGATTGCGACATTCAGCAGGATTTCTAAGGGCCAGGAATTTGGGATCTAGTGCCTCGTATATCTCTGTGCACCTTCAAATGCAGAAGCAGAGCTCAGTTATATGGATGGTTAATGGCAGTCAAATGACGCGTTCTGTAGACTTGCAAGGCTGGACCTCTGCATTTTTTCCCTACAAAAAGTAGCTGCAGGGTCCCATTTCATACAAGGTTTGTGATTTAATGAAAAAGAAAAGGAACTAGCACAGGGGTAAAATATTAACCCTCCCTTATGACAGCTCCAATCCAGATCAGTTCACCCACAGCTGCATTTGAAGGGGCAAAAACCTGCAGAATTCCAACCTGCAAGTCCACATATTGAGACATTTGACCCATCAGAAATAAGTCTTTCTCTATCCAATGGGGCTCATTCTAGGAAACATGTTCAGGACTGCAGCAGATACTATATAAAATACATACGTTTCTTAAACTGCGTAATTGACACACATAACGGAATCTGGCTTTTCTAATACAGAATCTGATATGGAATTTGGACTGAGTGCAACAACTGTACAGATTGTTGCTCCCTGGTTGCATAAGATCTAGAACAATGTTTTTCAAACTGTAAATTGGGATCCACTTGTGGGTTGCAACCTGATGTCAGGTGAGTCACAGAAAGCTGGGAGCAGCCATCTTGGAAACTGCACACCTTACTCTTGTTACATTCCTTAAGTGAATTCCTTAACACTTTGAATTTTCAGGTGAGGATGGTTTTTATTTTATTTTTAGTGCAGTGATTTCTTACATATTTTTTCCTAATCTTGCTTTCTGTCAGGGATGTTTCATGATTGTGCATTGCTGCAGTCTTAGAATGCCATTCAGGTGCGTATCTTACCTGTAGCCCCGGATGGCGCGAGCCATGGGGCGCTGGTCAGCGGCAGGGCGCCATTGTGCGCGGTCCGGGAGAAACCACGCAGTTTTGGCCCTCCCGCCTGCCCACCCACGCTTCTCTTACGCTCAGAAATGGAGCGTTTCTGGGGTAAGGGTGTCTGAGCGACACGCGGGGGCAGGGCAACGCGGGAGGGTGTGGCTTCAGCGCCAGCCATGGGGCGTGCTCAGGCCTCCATGCATGCCTGATGCCATTTGCATTCCAGGAGTGTCATTTTATTATGTTGCAATGATGGCACTTCCTGCTTGATGATGTCACTGCTGGCTATGACATCACTTCCAGGTTAATGACATCACTTCTGGTGGGTCCCAACACGAGTGCCATTCTAAAAAAATGGGTCCTGGTCTTGGTCTAAAAGGTTTGACAACCACTGATCTAGAAGCATTTCTGGAAGGCTGTGGGGCTGCTGTTGGAATAAGTTTCCTGGCCCCCATTTTGTGGGTCCCAAACAAAAATATCTCTGGGTCTATTGCAGGCTGTCATTTCCCCAGCACTCACACAGAAATATCTCAACTGCTAGAATAATGCAATTCTCTCCCACCCACTCTGTGTGAAATGTAATTTTGCTGGTGGGATGCTGCTACCAGACGCAGCCCCCTAGCCTTTTAAAATAAGCACAGTAGAAATCACGAAAGCCTTTAACAAGGTTCCGCAAACACCAGACTGACTCCCTTTCCAAGGCACCAATACCTCTCACTATTGCTACTTTGGGAAGTTCTCGTGTTTTCTCTCCAGGATTTTACACGGTGCAGGAGGCAACTGTCATTCCCATACGCCCTTTACTCCAGGCCAACGCAGAACAGCGAAGGCCCCTGAAGTCGCCTTCCTCCCTGCAGCGCTGGAATCCCAAAAGACGCTCTCATTCGCCTGCTCCAAACCTGGCAGGGAAGCTGCGACACTAGGAATGCAAAACAACCGGTTCTTCTCTCAAACTCGGGGGCACAGCGAACGAGGAGCGCCACAGCCCCCGGGCCTGGCGCAACGGAGAAGCGGAGCAACCACTCCTCCCATATGCAAATGAAGGGGAAGTTCCCTCGACACGCGCGGAGCTGACGCGAGAGCCACGCCGTGCAACAGTCTCGCCGAGAGAAGGGCGCGAATTCGCTTCGAATCTCCTTTGCCAGGGCAATAGGTCGTTGCAAGGCCACACGCTGTTTTTCCACGGACCGCTTCTTTAGCCGCCTTCCCACACTCCTCGAGCGCATTTCCGCAAAGTCCGGAGTGGGCGGGCGGACGGGCGAGGCTTCTTTCTCCCTCTCCAAAGGCGCTTCTGTTCCCAGTGTCCCCCCCCCCCTTCTGAATACACTCACCGACTGGCTCCGAGGAAAAGCAGCAGCAGCGCAAACGGCTGCTCCCCGGAGAGGCGCCGCAGCCTCTTTCCACCGCCCCGCGCTTTCGCTCAGACTCCGGGGTGCACCCCGCAAAACAGCGGAGAGAAGGCAGGCTGCTCCCGGCCTCCACATGCTGCCACAACGCAGCCTGCAAAAGGCCCGCTCTGCCGCCCGTTCCCTCGAAGGGACAGAAAACGTAGTTGAGGCGCGCTGCTGCCCTCTTATGGCGCGGCCAGGAGAATCTTCCCCACTCACTTATTGCGCGGGCTTCTCATTTTAAGTATTGATGCGTACAGCAGAATAGCAACCACAAAACCAGAGCTTCGTTGAGGTGCACGAACAAAGTGTGCGTGAACTTCCTCATAGAATCCCTAGGAGCCGACAGAATACCCGGCATCTACCCTATCCTAACGCCCACTCCTTCGCTCCCCCCACCCCACTTTTTTATAGTGACACCGTAGTGGGACTTCTGAG
>JAJKFI010013054.1:0-23104 GCA_029204185.1 Lerista edwardsae
TATTATTATTATTATTATTATTATTATTATTATTATTATTATTATTAATTAATTAATTAAATTTCTACCCCACCTTTCTGCCCGAAGGCACTCAAGGCGGCATTACAAAGTTAAAAACACAATAAAATTCCATCGTAATTAAGACATTAAAAACAATATTGAAAATAAAACATACAACAAGCCAATCCCATGGATCATAAAATGTACAAAAATATAAAAAGGATGCAAAAAACCAGCCAGCCTGTCAGCAACTAAAAGCAACTAATTATTATATTAATAATTAATAATAAAATAAGGGGTAAATGTATTTCCTATTTCCTGTTACGCTATTATATAACAATCAGAATTTGTCCATTAACGCAAACACAAAGTGCTTGCTCCTTTCTCTTAAATATCTGTGACATAGTTGCGTGCAAATTTCCTCTCCCCCATGAACAACAAATATTGTGCCACAATAATAAATGTGCCTACTTTGATCAGAATTTTGCTCACAACCACATGCTTTCCTCATATCCATTCAAGAAGGCACATGTTCCATTAAGTTATTTATAATTCACATATCCACATATCATGCACTGAAGCAACCTCTTGAGTAGAAAAGGAAATGAGGTGTTTCCTTAGGAGTGACGCTGACAAGCCCAGAAGCTGCTAGTGATTTGGTCTGCTCACCTTCAGATCCCACTTCAAAGTTAAAGGAACACAACAAGGAGCAGCTTCAGTCCGGCATTATGAAAATGAACAAGCATTATCCTTTGTAGCAAGCCCTTCCCCTTCTCCACTGTTTAATCAAGCTCCTGAATCTGAATGAGGTTAATTCCCTGTGCCATTTGTAAGGGACAGGCGACAATTTACAATCGCTTGCCCAAACTCCTCTAAGAGGTTGCTGATCTGGAATTGTGGTTTGAAGATGAACCTAAGAATTCTGTTCCAACAATTCCTATTCAACCCCAACTAAGGCCTGCAATTCTCAGGACTCCCTGAGGAATGGGAATGACTGTTAAATCAATTTAAGTCTCGACCCGCTTTAGGTTAGGAGGAAATTAGGAGGAACAGTTTTAACTGAAAGAGACAGTGGCGTTTTTTTTTTTAATTTGGAGCCCATAAAGCCTTTTCTCAAGAGCCTCACCACTTTAAAAACAGAGGTGGTAGTGGGGAATCGCAACATGGAAAGCAAAATAAAGGAATCCACATTATCTTGAATCTTATCATGCCAGTAAGTGACAAAGCCTATTCTCAATTGTCCGATGCTATTTGTGTCTACATACAAGCAGTGGTGCAATTCAAATGAATTAACCACCGGTTCTATGATGTCATAGCCAGAGCAAAAAAAACCCGAAGCCAGCCGAGGTAAGCAAGTGGGCGGGGCCCGGCCATTTAACAACCGGTTCTATAGAACCTGGGCGAACCCCCTGAATCTCACTATGGCATACAAGGGTAGGTAACTGAGTGTGAATCCTAACCAACTTTCCAGCACTGACATAGCTGTGCCAATAGGACAAGCTCTGCATCCTGCAGTTTTTGGGGAGGACAGTCACGGAGGTCTCGTCAAGGTAAGGGAATGTTTGTTCCCTCACCTCAGAGCTGCTTTGCCCTTCCCCCAGTGCTGGAAATTTGGTTAGGATTGTGCCCTGAAACACACTAGCACTATCCCAGACTGAGTCCACTCCATCTGCAGTCCATTCCATTGCTTGTGACTCTTTTTTTTCCTTCTTGAGGGAGGCACCAACCATTCCAGCATCAGAAAACTCAACAGATAACCAGTTCCCACCCATTCACTTTTATTCCCTCCATTCCAGGGTCTCCACCACCCCATTTAACTTGCAGCACCGTCACCTTTACACATTTTTCTGCGCTTGTAAGGTAGGCTGCCAAGAGACAAGAGAATCAACATACAAAAAAACAGACCAGGATGACTCACAAAACGTTTTCTACCCCTGTTTCTGAACTGTCCACAGATATCTTTGCTGCTGCTGTGGAATATTTCCATAAGCTGGGGGTGGGGGTATTATTTCCAGGATGGCATTGCCCACCTCTGATTGGTTCAGTGGCTTTACCACCTTGCAAGCAGATTTCCACCTGATTCTTCCTTCATGATTGCTCTCAGCATTCCAGGCTCAGCCATCTGGTTCAGTTGTAAAAATGCTCCTTCTCTTGCTGCCAGGAGCAAATTTCCCATTCCTTTAATTTTAGAAGCAATATGAGGACAGGTCTATCAAGGGTGACTAATCAGGATGGGTATGCACTACCTCCAAGCTCAGCACCAGTATGCCTCTGAGTGTCAGATGCAGGAGAGCATTGGTGGGAGAGAAGTCTATCTTTCTCTCTTGTTTGTGGGCTTATAGAATCATAGAGTCACAGAGTTGGACGGGACCTACAAAGCCATCTGGTCCAACCCCCTGCCTGTAGCAGGAAGTCCCGCTAGAGCATCTCCAGTAAGTGCCTGTCAAGCCTCTGCTTGGAGATTCTACCGCCTCCCTCAGCTTCCCAGGGGCAGCTGGTGAGCCATTGTGGCAAACAGGATGCTGGCCCAGATGGGCCTTTGGCCTTATCCAGCAGGGCTTCTCTGATATTCTTATGTAGCATAGTGGCTAAGATATTGAACTGCCAACTGAGACTGTCCATTTGAAGCTCATCTCTGCCATGAGCTCCCTCAAGCTGCAATCCTATATACTTTTTGTCTAAAAGTAAGACCCATTGAACACATTGGGGCTTACTTTTGAGTAGGCATGCACAGGATTGTGCTGCAAGAGGCAAGTCAACTGCCTTGAGCACCAGGTTTATTACCTGGGAAAAGCTGGCATCAAAATCTCCAGATAGATAGATAGATAGATAGATAGATAGATAGATAGATAGATAGATAGATAGATAGATAGATAGATAGATTCTCAGCCTCCCATTTGTAATATGGCAATAAGAATATTTACCTCGCAGGGTTGTTGCAAGGCCAAGTTTCCCTTGCTCTACTCGGTCCCTTCAGATTTGCACCAGCTGTTTTGCTGGTGCAAGTCCAAAGAGAATAAGAGCGAAGGAAGGAAACAGGGAACGGGGTTAGGATCTGGTGCACCCTGGTATCGCCAAGATCCAGCCCTCCCCCATTCCTCCTTCAACTCCTCCCCACCCAGAAATTCCCTGCTCCTCCTCCTGTTCTGCCCACCCCATCATTCCCCACCCCCACTGCGGATTTCCCTTCACTCTGGGAGGTGGCTGGCACCTTTGGCACTGCCATCATTTCCTGCGGTGGACCTAACATGGCCACCCGAGGCGCACTGTGTGTGCTGCCACATAGCCATTTCCAACAGCAGACCTGTGCTCCACTATTGTAAAATGCAACATACTCCCATTTAGGATTGGGCTGCCTATTACCCAGCTTTGGGCTACTCTATGGAGAATGTGGTACAAGCAATGGGCATTTGTTCCTACCTTATGAACAGCATAATTTATGTTGGAAGCAAGACTAATATGTTTGTGCTCAGCGAGGGTGTAAAAGATGATTTTAAAATGCCATCAAGGCTATTCGCCTGGATTAACCTTGTTTAAACGTTAAAATATCTTGTTTTGACAGTGTTTTATAAAATATGCACATTATTAGCACAAAATAAACATTGTACTCTATCTGATTTTCACCCTTCTTCGTAGCCCGGCTGCCCACTTGCAGCCCATCAAACTGAAGGGCACTTAGCTAGTCAAATATTTCTTTTACATAAACCTGCAGGAGGCTGGGTTTAATCTGGAGGAATGCAAAGAGTTCCATTCTGAGTAAAGCAGGGACACTTTCTTTATTGGGTTTGCAATTGTGGGGAAAAGCTGCTTAAGATTATCGAGAGATAGTGTGAAACTAGTGTAATTTTTTTTTTAACAAGCCCAATATTCAAGACCATAATCGGCAATGCTGTTGGCAGGTTGACAAGCTTTAAACTATGTGATGATGATGGGAAAGATGGTCCAAACATATATCATCATTTTTTTTTTTGCTTTACATAGGGAAAGTGCCACTGCTGAAGTAACATGTATTATTGCAACCATCACTGATAGAGGATTGCTGTACAAGCTTGAAAATTGGACCATTTAAATCCGGATATACATTTTCTGATGCGGAGGCTAACTCATGCTAAATTTGTCTCCTAATCTTTGGCTATATTATTTTTATTTTGTGTCCTCAAGGCTAACAATCATCCATGTTGGGGAAAGGAATAAATTTGCATCTGTGCTGTCTCTTTGTGAGGGTTTGGATTCATAAATTTGTTACCATGGAAATCACATATGAAAAGCAATAACTTCCTCCTGCCTGGCAGAGACAGGCTTTCTACAGGAGAAAGTTCAGTTCTGACAAAGCCTTGAAAAAGAGAATGGAACAGAAAAGTAGAGATGTTTTACATTAATTGAAATTAATTGTAACATGATCCTGAGCAGTGTGTGCTTGGTTGTCTGGATGTACTCCTTCAATGAGAAATAAAATACCTACTTTGCTTCATTTGGGGTCTATTTGGCATGCAAATTAAGGGACAATCTTTTCCCCTGGGGATGGGGCAAGGAAAATTCATTCTGTCTAAATTTCTCCAATTTGTTTCACAATCTGTTTGTGTTTCTCTCTCCCTTTTTTTAAATGACCCATCAAGATAGCAATCTTAAAACACACTTACTAGGAAGTCAGTTTCATGGAACTTAAGAAGAACTAATGAGTAAAAATATTTAAGTCCAGACAATAAGTTTCATTTGGTACTCTCATTTCTTTGAGTGGGTGCCTAAGGCACTATACACAGTTACCCGAGAGTAAGTCCCATTGTATTCAATTACACCTACTTCTGAGTATTTATTTATTTTCTTTATTTAACAATGTTTACCCCACCTTTCCCCCCTAAATGGAACGCCCAAGGCCACTTTTGATAATATAATCAGGATAAAACAACAAAAACAAAAGAAATAAAAACAAAATGCCATATTTAACAGCACAATAAAAACATGTGATCACATCATAAACAAGCCACAGTACTAACACAAAAAGCAGCAACATAAAGTCCAAATAAAACACAGACAAAAGCAGCAGATAAGACCAATAAAAAGGCAAGGGCGGTTGCAGCTCGATGATGAGGCAGGGCCAATCCGGATGCTTGGAGTTGCGCCGCTGATTTTAGCAGTGCAGCTCCAAGTATCCCCATTCCTTAATGCAGCCTTAATTGTTTCAGTTTTTTATATGGCAGCCTGAATCACCCAAGGTAAGTGTCCCAGCATTGGATCACTAAAGGAAGGTCATTCATTATAGCTGTAAACAGAGGGAATTTAGCTCATGGATTTAGCTCAGTGTGTCTTTCTAAAATTGCAACTTGATCCAAGACTCTTGTGTGGGACACAGAGTGCTTTATGGTACTGGAATTCAGTATGAACTCATCCTCGTTTTGTAAAATATTGGGATTCAGTCCAACTATTCTTCCTCTGAAACAAAAAATGAGATCCAGGAATTGGGGGAAAAAAAAAAAAAACTTGTGCAAAGTTCATTCACGGACTATATAAGTGGAATCCTTTAATAATTGTTTTTGGAGCCAATATCAGATATTTATATTTTGAGCTGCATGTTTATAAGGCAATTTGTTGATTTACCAAGAAGAACTGAATAGTTAGGGCTCTGTTCACCTAACTTATGCCCCCATCTTATTAGGGGCTCACAGCAATGGCTCTCATGATCCTGGGCCAGCAGTGTAAAAGGTGTGCAGCTGTCATGCATTTCAGAGCTACCGGATTAAATGGATGAAGGTCCGGTGTGTGCATCAGCAGCTCCCAGACACCCCACTGGAGCAGGTAAGATAGAGGCAGGGGCAATAAAGGGGAGGATAGGGGGAGGGTGCAGGATGAGCCGATCATGGTTCCGGGCAGGATCTGGAAGATCTTTGCAGCACATGCCAAGATGCTACCCCTCTTTTCCCAGCTCAACACACACCCTGACGACGCAATCCTAACCTGAAGTTCGGCCAGCACAGTTAGGACAGCACAGTTTGGCTGGCACAAGGGACACCCTAAAGTATGTTTGGACCATTCCCGGAGTCAGACAGGCCAACACACAGGTGTGTGCCATCCTCCCTGACTCCAAGAGTGGTCTGAACACGCTTTATGGTGTCCCTTGTGCCAGCCAAACTTTGATGGCCTAACTGTGCCGGCCTAACTCCAGGTTCGGATTGCGCCCTGAGACAACTAAGGTTTACACTAGCTAAATTGCTGGCTAAGATCCACAGAGATTCATTGGAAGCTCAGCGGCCTATGGGGAAGTAAGTAAAAAAGATTTTTACTTACCTCTCCTGGGCTGTCTGGTCCCTCGCCCCACCACTGGAGCATGCAGCACCGCTAACAGAGTGTACACTGCAACTCATGCAGCATTAGATTATTTACAAGTTTATTGGATCCCTGCTAGATACGTTTCCATTAGATCTCTCCACTCATGGCTGCTATTAATAGTACACCACTGAGGACCGGACCTTGATTCAATCTTTCTGACAAGCAATCAGCAGCAGGGCCGTGACCAATGTCATCACATTGGGCTCGTGCTTTGGGGGGGGCATACCAGTGCAGTGAGCATATTGCCTGCTGCAGCAGTCAGGATCCTCATGGGCTGTAAGACGGGGGGGGGGGAGAAGTGGAGCAGCTGTTCATGGGTTCATCCCACCTGGCCCTGCCTCCAAACAGCCCAAACTGGGCCTCCTGGAAGCAGTTGGCGGTGACGTTGTCATGTCACCACCAACTATTTCCAGGTGCCACAGTTTGCACATGGCACCACAAGTCCTCTTCTTAGTGAGTAGAGGCCTCCATGGGGAGGGGAGTATCCCTGGGAAATGCCCCACATTGGGCTCTAGCCTCCAACCCTCCTGGAGCTGGCCCTGATCAGCTGGCAGATGATTTTGGTTTTAAACACTAGTCTCCAACTCCAGCTCAGCAGTGAAGGAGCTCTTGGGTTATACACCAACAAGCTGGAATCTTGGGAAAGGACTGCTGGCTTTCATGGTGTGAGCGGAATGCCGCGTACCACTGGCTAAAACATGGCTAGAGGAAATGCAGGAGTTGGCTGTTAAGGAAGGTGGTGCCTTTCCATGGAAACTTTTTCTGCATTAAAAGTAGCCTGTGTGATTGGGATTAGAACCACAGTGGGGGCAGAATCTGAAAGCCCCCAACTCCTTGGTCTTGGCTTTTCCTTGTTTTATGCTCCCCCTGTGTGACATTTATCAAAAAAAGAAAAAAAAGAACACATGACATTCTTGGCAAACTGTGGCCCCCAAGCCCCTTCTCAGAGCCCCTGCTGATCACAGCTTGAGGAACCAAGGACCACAGATCACTATTTTCACCTGACAAGCGATGGAGACTGTGACAAACGGCCTTATAAGAACCAGCCCAAGAAAGCAATGAGGAAATAAAATCTCTTACCCCGTAAGAAAAAATGATCTTTCAGCCTATTGCCAGCCTGCGAATAGACTCACATTACAAAATGAGTCTGATTATTATCCCCCGCCACCAAAAACAAAACAAAACAAAAACTTTTTATGGCACTTTCCCCATCTTGTGTTACAATGTACCTTTTTCTCAGAGATGTCAAGCGCCTTTGGGGGACAGCACTATTCCTTAGATTCTGACCAGTGTTCTGCAGCCTGACAACCTATGAAATATAGCAGCCTGAACTGCCAATTCTTGAGCTTCAGCCAATACTTTGATGGCCGAATCCTAGGGAATAAAGCGCCAACATCTCAGGGACCATTGCTCAACTTCAGAGAGAATTCAGGAAGTGGATTTCATCCAATGTCGCTGTTGAGACAATTTGTCATTCTTGTTATTTACAGAAAACCCAAGTCAGCAAAAATCAACTCCTTTCAACAAAGCCACAATGAGGAATTGAAAGTGTTTTTTTCTTTTTTCTTTTTAAATTGCAATGGCATTTTGGCTATAATTAATAATTTACAGTAAAGCCTCCAAATCACCCTGATCTCCCTCTGGGTCTGCACTGACCAGACCCAGTAGTAGATGCACCCTACTATTATGTGCACCTATCCTATTTTCTCCTTCCAGTTCCAGGTGGGCCTCCGTTGATATGTCACACAGCCTTCTTTGCCTACAAGAACAGTATAAAGCCTGAGAAGGATGTGTAATATCTTAGTAACCACCACTATTGTTGCTATGTTTTGTCATGTGTCTTCAGTCCTTCCTCCTTGTACAAGGAAGCCCAGCTTCAGCTGGAATTTGGGTTTTTCTTTTCCTCGCCTGTCCGGCGCTGCTTAGGATTGCGCCCTGAAGCTGTCAGCTAGATAGTGAAGAGTTGTGATTATGAAAGACACTGCAATGTTAGCATATCATATTATGTGCAGTTTGGATCTGTGCTGCCCTTGTGAAATGACTTCACCGTGCATAAATGCATGATGTGACTCATGCTATGAGATCTCTAAACATGCACTTGCCACATGATGCTGGGGCCGCTTCTGAAGGACTATAGAACTGGAATGGTGTTTTGCTCTTACAAATCAATCAATCAGCAGTATTTATACACCACTTTTCAACACAAAGTTCACAAAGTGGTTTATTGGCTAACAACAACAATACATGGCTCCTGGATATAAGCACTTCTTCTGTTGTTTTGAATTTCCTCAATAGGACGCATCTCCCCCCCCCCCCCCGTTGCATAAGGGTCCTACTAGATCAGACCAGAGACCCATCTACTTCGGCATTCTGTTTCCCACAATGTCAACCAGATGCTTCTGGGAAATTAAGAAGCAGGACACATAGGCAAGCAGCCCCCCTTGTTTTCCGGCTGCAGACAAAGGCGAGTTGGTATAAAACCTGGCTGAAAAAAAATATTACAAACTGTTATGAAAGTGCACACTACTACCACAAAAAAAAGCCTGCAACTCGAGTACCACAGATCAAAGCAGACTTAATTCTCCAGCAACACTGGAGATGTCAAAAGAATTCTGGCATTCTGTATTATTGTTGTTCAGTCGCTAAGTCATGTCCAACTCTTCGCAACCCTATGGACCACAGCACGCCAGGCCTCCCTGTCCTCCACTAGCTTCCGGAGTTCGCCCAATTTCATGTTCATCGCTTCGGTGACACTGTCTAACCATCTCATCCTCTGCCGCCCCCTTCTCCTTTTGCCTTCAATCTTTCCCAGCATGAGGGTCTAAAGAGTCCTTTCTTCTCAGGAGGTGGCCAAAGTATTTGAGCTTCAGCTTCAAGATTTGTCCTTCCAGGGAGCAATTAGGCTTGACTTCCTGATTCAGGCATTCTGTATATTGGTGTAATATTCACCATATACAAACCCTCTAGATTTAACCCCGGTTTTTTTTAAACCCACAATTCATTGTGTTAGCAGCCAAATCTCAAGCTAGAAGTGAGCTGAATTTTTCACATCATTCCAGTAGTCATAGTTGAAACTGGCTCGTTTATCCTGATTAGTCATACACCTGACCTTTTCTGATCTATTTAAAAATTGCTTATCAGTCAAGGGAGTTTTAAGTTGGGACAAAAAGCATGTCCATTGATTCTAAGTGCCTTATGACTCTTTGGAGGAGGCATTGATTATTTTCTGCATTATGGTAGATTCTGTGCGCAGGACAGTATTACTGCTCCCTCATACGGGAGCATCAGTAAAAGGAATGGTAGGACAAATGGGAAGGGATTACCTTACTGACAACATATGTGAGATCAGCTGTCGATTGGGCTGCCCCTTCCACTTGGGCTTGGATTTGATTTGATTTGGAATGTATGTGTTGTGGTCTCCTAGAAAGACATAATGCAAGATCCCAGATGCATTCATCTGCATACAGATACACAGCATATACATCCAGTCCAATTTTGTGATTTCTTTGAAAAACTCAATATCTATTCCATATAACAACTGCCTAACAGAGCTGGTGTGGCATGGTGGTGAAGAGACTGAGCCGTGGATCAAGAATTTCTCAGTTCAAAAGTTGCCTCTGTCATGATCTCACGAGTTTCCACCTCAGGCAAGCTGCTCCCTCCCAGCCTCAGTTCCCCAGCCGCTATATGGGGACATTTACTTACCTTACATGGCTGTTGTAAGGAGGACTGTAGCACGACAATACATGTGAGGCACTGTATACAGTCCAAAGAGGCTGTATAGCAGAGGCATATTGACAGATTTTGGCCCACCCTGTAGGCTCATAAATGGAGGGATTCCGGATGCTGTGGCGTGTGGCAGGCACAGGAGCACTAGGGGAATGGTGACGTTGCCCTGCCCTAGCACACTTTGAGCCAGTTACAGCCCTGGTGTACAGACGTTCAGGGCACAATCCTAACCTGGAGTTAGGCTGGCACAGCTAGGCCAGCACAGTTTGGCCAGCGCAAGGACCACCTTAAAGCGCGTTTGGACCACTCTCAGAATCAGGGAGGATGTCACACATCTGTGTGCTGGCCTCCCTGACTCAGAGAGTGGTCCAAACATACTTTCCGGTGGCCCATACGCTGGCCAAACTTTGCTGGCCTATCTGTGCAGGCCTAACTCCAGGTTAGGATTGTCTCCTCAGAGTTGTTATTCAAACATAAATGAAAATAACCAGTATTATACTAACATAAATGAGCTGTCTGGTCTTAACATTCTAACATAATCTCTAACATGAACAGTATTGCTTTCACCAGTCTTCTAAAAACTATTCACACCCTGTTCCTGTTAAACTGTTCCTGGGTGGATCTGGGTACAATCATTGTTAGCCAAACCAGGGTGTAGTTATTCAAACATACAGTTATTCAGTGCAGTCCAGTCTGTGATGGGTAAACATAGACTGTGAATCTGTACAATGAACCCAGGAACAGTGATTCCTATGGAAACATGTACCTAAGTACATATTCGGTGTCTGGATACAGGATACAGGATAATATATCAGCAGCCTTATTAGGGAGCATGTTGGATGGGTCACTTGGGCAGTGAAGTGTCATAAAGAAGATGCCACCACTGAAAAGGACCTACTGCTGGTGCCCATCAATCGAAATTGTGATGAAAAGGGCCCACCCTGCTGCCAGTCAAATGTCTTTGGTGATGATTGCAATTCAAAGCATCCCAATACTAACCTGTAGGGTTCCATCTGAAAGGAGGGTGGTAGCCGGCAGCCGCTCATTCCCATCTGCTACTCAGCAAGCCGCACCAGCCAGGCTCACTCATTTGTGAATCATATTTTTCACTTAGTTCCATCTTTAATGAGGAAGTCGTGTTATCATTAAATAGCTTTTGCCTTCAAGAGAGGTTTAATTTCATTCTCATTTGTATCTTGCTGAGATGATGCATAAGAAAGGCCGGGGAAAGGTTTTGTTATAATTTGTAGGAAACGTGTGTGAAACAGGACCACATTTTTTCCCAGCCAAAGGTGACTTGGGGACACCAACTCTACACCATAGTGGAGTTCTGGATGAGGTCAGATCCTGAGTTGACCAGTTACCCTGCTGTATCACCACTCTTGACTGGCAGTTGATTGGGCCTTCTTCACCAGAAAGTCAGTTGGCCTGTCCAGGAAGATCCCAGTTTGTGGGGGGTTATTTATTTGTCTTTTGTTTTTTATTTTTGAAGAATTTATATCCTGCCTTTCCCATGCCGAAGCAAATGCTCAAGGTTGTTTACATGGGCAGGCTAGTCTAAACCATCATTTCTAATGGGTTTTTAATATATATATTTTTACAAATATACAATATTCTGTGATTCATGAAACACTCAGTCCCAGATGTGGCCTTCACAGTGTGCTTCTCTCTTCCGGCTTCATGCGATTGAGCTTCAGCAGGCAATCGTAAGTCAAACCAGGATAGGTCCTCAGCGTTGTCCTCTGTTCTTTTGCCGGCTGGCCTTCTCACACATTCCCACAGTGGCTAATCAGCTCCACAGCGACTCCGTTCTGCCACAACAGGTAGTGCAGCTTGTCACAGCCTGGCATTCCATCTCCCATCCAGAAACTAGACCATGGATTAACTTCAGGCAGTGCCAGCAGTTCAAACTTCACTTCACACCTCCTGTTCTGGGCAGTGGCACCCATAATGAGCCAGGAAATGAGTGGTGTGGAAAAAAAACTAAGATCATGGCAACCACTCCTGGCAAATAGAAGGGGAAGAAATGGAAGCAGTGACAGACTTTATTTTCCTGGGCTCCAAGATCACCGCAGATGGTGACTGCAGCCATGAAATTAAAAGACGTTTACTTCTTGGGAGGAAAGCTATGGTGAACCTAGACAACTTAATTGAAAGCTGAGACATCACCCTGCCAACAAAGGTTCGCCTAGTCCTGGGGTCAGCAACCTATGATTCTGGAGCCACATGTGGCTCTTTTAGCCGTCTGCTGCGGCTCCGGAGTCCGGGTGAAAGTAGCAAAGGAGGCTCCCAGCATTGGCTGCGACCGCGGGCTTGCTCTCCCTCCCGGTAGGCTGCACTGTGCTCAGGGCTGCAGGTTGGGAATCGCCCCCTTTTCTCCCCTTCCCTCTGAGCCCCCTGAGCCGGGAGCTGCTACTGAGAGCGCCTCTCCGCTCGGCACCAGTCCTGCGCTGCACGCTGCTCCGGGAAGTGGGGAGAGCGTGCTGGCAGCGGCAGCGGTTGGGCTCCTGCTCGGTCCGTGGATAGCCTTGTGCAGAAGACAACCCGCGATGCTCCAGAGCTGATCCACCTGCTGGAAGGGTGCGGGGTTTTTTGTGTTGACTGTTCCATGTGTTTGCATTGCTTCGCACGCAGAGCTGGGATGGAGCGTGGCGGGGGGCGGTGGCGTGCAGCAGAGAGCAGGTGGGGAAAACTTTCTGGCTCGCTCTCGGTCGGGTTGCAAAGTTGCCCCTGGTTTTGCACGTGTTGGGGCAGCTCCCGCTTACAAGCACGGAAAGTGCTGGGTCTCGCAGTTGTGTGTGTGTGTCCCCCGCCCGTTTTCCAGGATCTTTTGCCTGGTCCCTCTTTCTGCAACGTGGGGGGATTGTTTGCATCGATGGCGTGCAAGTTGCAAAAGTTCCTGTGCATGAGCCTGGAATCCCCCTTTTGCAAACCTAAAAATAAAAAAATCCTCCACCGTTCTGAAAAAACAACAACACACCCCATAGTGGCAGCAGTTGCACGGGCAGCTGCTCGGCTCGGCTCTGGGGTCTGCCCTGCCCACCCATCCTGCTGCTGCTTGTCACATGTGCTCTTTGCAAACGGGCGATCCGCCGCGTTGCCCTGCAAGGTGCAGCGTGGTGGCTGGTTTTTGTTCTGCCGTTTGTTTTTTTACGCGCGATTGGAAGGCTGTGGAGGATTGGCAGCAGGGTTGGGGGTGGGAGAGAGAGAAAGCTGGAGACAGCGAATGACGAATGTCGAGACCTGATTTTCAGCCACGATCGCTCATAAGAACATAAGAAGAGCCCTGCTGGATCAGGCCAAAGGCCCATGTAGTCCAGCTTCCTGTATCTCACAGCAGCTCACCAGGTGCCCCAGGGAGGCATGAGACAACAAAATTATTGCATCCTGTTGCCACTCCCTATAGTTTTTTTATACATAGCATAAAGGTAAAAAAAAACTATATATGCAGTATTATCTTCATTTTAGATGTCAAAAGGGTTTTGTGGCTCCCGAGGTTTTCTTTTCTCCAGAAAAGGGGTCCAAATGGCTCTTGGAGTATTTAAGGTTGCCTACCCCTGGCCTAGTCAAAGCTATGGTTTTCCCAGTAGCAATGTATGGCTGTGAGAGCTGGACCATAAGAAAGGCAGAGCACCGAAGAATAGACGCTTTTGAATTATGGTGTTGGAGAAGACTCTTGAGAGTCCCCTGGACTGCAAGGAGATCCAATCGGTCAATCCTCCAGGAAGTCAAGCCTGATTGCTCCCTGGAAGGACAAATCCTGAAGCTGAATCTCCAATACTTTGGCCACCTCATGATACATGATACATGATACACCTCAAATACATGGCCACCTCTTTAGAAAAGACCCTCATGCTGGGAAAGATGGAAGGCAAAAGGAGAAGGGAGTGGCAGAGAATGCAATGGTTAGATAGTGTCACCGAAGTAATGAACATGAAATTGGGCGAACTCTGGAAGCTAGTGGAGGACAGGGAGGCCTGGCGTGCTGTGGTAACATTAATTTGACCTTATTCTTCTATATACAGCTATACAGCTCAGTCTGCTGAACACTTGTACTGCTGCCCAAGAAATTTGAAGGAGGGTGCAGCATAGTGATGCCATAGATGGTGTTGCATTGCAGCTGCTTATTTTTTACAATATCTCCATTCTCACAAGTAATTACGATGAACCTTATTCCAGCTGGTCGTTAATGGAGGTTGCATAACCCAGCTCAACTGGTTGTGATTCATGGTGTAGTATGACATTGGGGTGGGTGTATTCTGGATGTTACTGTTGCTAATAACATTTGGGTCTGGTCAATGTCAGGATGGACCTTTATGAATATAGTGCTGTTTGTTATGCCTTTAAAACACTTTGAGTGTGAGAAGAACTACAGCTCAGTGGCAGAGTACATACAGGAGGCTCTAGGTTCAATCCCTGGCACTGCCAGGTAGGGTAGAAAAAGATTTACTATCTGAACCTTGAAGAGCCACTGACATTCAGTATGTAGCAATACTAAGGGCACAATCCTAACCTGGAGTAAGACTGGCACAGTTAGGCCAGCAAAATTTGGCCAGCACAAGGGACACTGGAAAGTGTGTTTGGATCAGTCTCGGAGTCAGGGAGGATGGTGCATGTCTGTGCGCTGGCCTCTCTGACTCTGAGAGTGGTCCAAACATACTTTACGGTGGCCCTTAAGAACATAAGAAAAGCCTTGCTGGATCAGGCCACAGGCCCATCTAGTCCAGCTCCCTGTATCTCACAGTGGCCCACCAGATGCCTCAGGGAGCACACAAGACAACAAGATACTTATATCCTGCTGCCACACCCCTGCATCTGGCATTTTAAAGTAGTATATTACCCTTGCACAACCCCCAAGGAAGAGAGCAAAATGGGGTTGGTGTTTAACTTTACTAAACACAAATGTAAATCGTGTAACCTATAACACCCATTTGTCTGGGGTAGGCAAAAAAAAAATGGTATAGAAAAAAATTCCTACCCAGCCCTCATGATGAGCGACCAGCTAATCTCAAACTGGACATACCCATCATAGCTTGTAACCTGTGATGGAGTTTTCCTCCATAAATCTATCCAATCCCCTTTTAAAAGCATCCAGGCCCAGTGCCATCACCACATGGCAAGTGGTGTGTCACTAATTACACGCTGGGTAAAAAAATATTTTCTTTTGTTTGTTCTAATTCTCCTAACACTCAGCTTTAGAGGATGTCCCCTTGTTCTGGTATTGTGTGAGAGGGAAAAGAGATTCCCTCTATCTACTCTATCCCTTCCATGCATAATTTTGTATGTCTCAATCATGTCCCCCCTCAGGCACCTTCTTTCTAGACTGAACAGCCCCAAACGCTGTAACCTTTCCCCGTAAGGGAGGTGCCCCAGCCCAGTAATCATTTTGGTTGCTCTCTTCTGTACTCTAGGTGTGGCCTTACCATTGCCTTGTACAATGGCAATACAATATTGGCTGTTTTATTCTCAAGCCATTTTCTAATTATCCCTAGCATGGAATTCACATTCTTCAATGCCGCTGCACACTGGATCGATATTTTCATCGAGCTGTCCACCAGCACCCCAAGATCTCTCTCCTGGTCTGTCACTGACAGCTCAGAACCCATTAACCTATATGTGAATTTTTGATTTTTTTTGCCCCAATATGCATCACTTTGCACTTATTTACATTGAAACGCATCTGCCATTTTGCTGCCCATTCCCCCAACTTGGAGAAATTCTTCTGAAGCTCTTCACAATCCCTTCTAGTTTTCACCACCTGGAAAAGTTTCGTGTCATCTGCAAATTAGGCCACCTCACTGCTTATGCCTGACTCCAGGTCATTTATGAATAAGTTAAAAAGCACTGGTCCCAGGACAGATCCCTGGGGCACACCGCTCTTCACCTCTCTCTATTGTGAAAATTGCCCATTAATCCCCACTCTTTGTTTCCTGGTCCTCAACCAATTCTCAATCCATACGAGAACCTGACCTCTTATTCCCTGACTGTGAAGTTTTTTCAGCAGCCTTTGCTGAGGGACTGTGTCAAATGCTTTCTGAAAATCCAGATATATAATATCTACTGGTTCACAAACATCCACATGCCTGTTGACCCTTTTGAAGAACTCCAAAAGGTTTGTGAAGCAAGACCTACCCTAATAGAAGCCATGCTGATTCTCCCCCAGCAAGGTTTGGTCTTCTATATGTTTTAGGATTTTGTCTTTGATGAGACTTTCCACCATCTTACCTGGAACGGATGTGAGGCTGATCGGCTTGTTGTTTCCTGGGTCCCCCCTCCTACCTTTTTTAAAGATTGGTGTGACTTTTGCCTATCCTCCAATCAACGGCATCATGCTACCGGTACGCTGGGCAGGAGGAACGGGTGAGCGGCAGCCCGCCCATTGTGTTACGTTCCGTTTCACCGTCTTCCCCGCCCCCGCGAAACAGAGCGTAATGCAATGGGTGCGCTGCCGCTCACCCGTTCCTCCCATCCAGCGTACCGGTAGCATGACGCCGCTGCCTCCAATCCTCTGGTACCATGGCAGTTTTAAGGGACAAGTTGCTTACTATAGTCAAGAGATCAGCAACTTCATTCTTTAGCTCCTTAATAACTCTTGGGTGAATGCCCTCTGGGCCCGGTGACAGATTTATCTTTAATTTATCAATTAAATCTAACACATCTTCTCTTTTAACTTCTATCTGACTTAGTTCCCTAGTCAAAAGGGATGGTTCAGGCGGTTGTATCTGCCCAAGGTCTTCTGTAGTGAAGACCCTTCGTGTGTCCCTTGTGCCAGAAAACTTTGTTGGCCTAACTGTGCCGGCCTAACTCCAGGTTAGAACTGTGCTCTAAGCCAGACAGACCAATGGCCTTAGTCAGTATAAGCATGCCCCAGTATGCATTCCTGGCCCCCAGGTATTCAGAATACTGCAGATAAGGGGGAACTCAATATAGTGACACACACCCTGTGGCCTCTTCACACTCCATTACAATTACCCTCGTTGTATAGCAGAAGTGCTTGCAGCCCAATATCCTTGTTTAACCATCTTGCTTCACTGAAGAGCCAAACAAGTAGGCAACTAGCCTGTGAGCTATAGAGAGACTAACAGGAAGCAGGAACAGGAAGCTCCTGTTAGATGCCCTCTAGTGTACAGGTTGATTGCCTGGCTTATGGTGGAAAGTGCAACTACAGAGCGGAAGTCTTCAGACTATTGAGTGTGCTACCAAGATGTGTGCTTACAAAGCACAAGACATGGAGCAGTAGTCTTCTTCTTCCTGAGCTTATATATTCTTTCATTTTACTTTTTAACCAGAGTAATTTATTCAGTGTTGCTTTTATCTGCTCAAGGGCAATGGAACATTGTTTAGGTGCATAAGCTGCTAGCATACATTCTCTGCACTGCAAAGAGTGCATGGGAAGTTCAGATGAAAGTCATTATCTCATCGTAGTATACCTCTGTGGGTATCAGAAATGCTCAGATACTGTAAGCTACAAAGACTCTTATTCTGGAAAAAGGACAATCCTAAATAATATATTGTACTCCTCCATTAATTTTCTTTTTAACGTACGTTTCCACAGTACTAATTGGAGACTTTTCCATTACTGTCACCTTTTACTACACCTCAGGCAAATTAACTGTGCCACTACCTAGGCAAGGCTACCACAGCTTTCTCCAGCCCTCTCCTCCCCAGCCCCCCCCAAATCCTAGAAACTTGCTTCACGATCCAAAATATACCAAATGATCTGACATCACAAGTGGAAAAAATACTCACAAATGTCTTCTTGGCAAAGTTTAGATGGGGCTTCATACCTCCATACCTGCAGCTTCATACCTCCCCCCTCCCTTCTCTCTTTAGAATTCAACTTACACACCAAAATATCCTTATTTAAATCATTATCCTAATCTAAAGTGAGGCTGGCACAGTTAGGCTAGCAAAGTTTGGCTGGTGCAAGGGCCGACGTAAAACACAGTTGAACCACTCTGTGGAGACAGGGAGGGTGGCGCACGTCTGTGTGCCGGCCTCTCTGACTCCGAGACTGGTCCAAACATACTTTACTGTGGCCCTTGTGCGGCTCAACTTTGCTGGCCTAACTGTGCTGGCCTAACTCCAGGTTAGGATTGTGCCCTCATTCTTTTACCTGGATGCTCTTTGATTACTTGATCTTCTTGTTATTTTCAGGACTTCCATTTTCTAAAGTGTTGACAATGAAACTCCCCGCTGAGCTTATTGGTTACTTCAGATCTTCCATGATCTTCCTACTGCATAGAGAAGGAGACTCTCAGTTTTATTTCCTTCTGTTTTTTTTTTTAAGGGATCCTAACACAAATATAATTCTGGTATAGCTGCTCTGTTTAAGATGGTACTTGGTCACTGGCTTTGAGACTTGGAACGGTTCAAAATATGTTGAACTGGATGCTATATTCAATTAAGCAGTAAGGTGCAAATTCATTATTATTAAAAGCGATAATCAGGGGATTCTTCATTTGCAAAATGACAGAATGTTCTATGCGGCAGAAAACAACCAGCCCAATCAAGTTTTCCTGTTAAATGTTAGCTTTGAGGAATGATTGAATGATTAACAGTGGCTGAATCAATATGAATAATCTGAAGCGGCTCCAAGCAGCAGGGGCAGGTTGTGTTCACAGGGTGATGAATATTGATATGGCCAGCATAACTGAAGTTCATTTCACACAGCTAAATCTTCTCCATATGTGAGAAAGAAGAATGATAAATGTTGCAACATAAAGAAATAATCTGAATCACTCTTGTGTCTGATATCGTACTTTCCAAAAAGTGACTCATGATATTAATCTTCCAAAAGCCTCTGGCTGCACTTAGTGGGATCTACTCAAAAGTTGTGATGCTTTTGTGCTTCAATATGACTTTGCAGTTTTACTGGGATACACCAGCTGTGAATTTAGTTTGGCATCTATCCCCCACTGTGGCTAGTACTTAAAACCTCAGATAAGGGTGTTACAACTCAAGCCAATAATAAAGCACTCCAATCCCTGGCCATCTTAACACTGCCAGAATCTGGAAAGTTTGAAGATAGCTTAGGGTGCAATCCGAACCAGCTTTCCAGCACTGACCTAGCTGGGCCAATGGGGCATATGCTGCATCCTGCAGTTGGAGGAAAGACATGGAGGCCTCCTCAAGGTAAGGGAATGCTTGTTCCTTTACCTTGGAGTTGCGTTGCCTTTACTTGGTGCAGGTACGTTGGTTAGGATTTTTCCCTCAAGCACCTAAGAAATAACCATTGATATTTCTATCTTCTTCCATGAATTTGTTCAGTTTGCTTTGCTCTGGCTTATTCTTATGGCTAAGGGGACATTTACACAACAGTTTTTTTTTCCATTGTGAAATTATTTCTGGCAGTCCATGGTGAAGTTCTATTTGGGACTGCATTGTAGAGCCTTGAGGTTGCAGGCCAGCACCAGTTCAGTGCCCTGGGTTTGGAAAATACGTTCTCATCCATAAACTCATTGGATATGAGAAATTCCAGGAACTTCCATGGAATAAAGCTATTTATTGTAGTAATTGCTGTCTCCATTTTTCAGCTTATGATATTTTATCAAGTCAGAAGTATAGAATGCGCCTGCAAAGATTCCGGCTATGTCAGTCTCTTTGTGAGATGAAACAAGATGCACTGTGACATAAAGGACCTTTTTAAAGGAGAATCCTGACAGCACGTAAAAAACAACAAGCACAGCAGAGGCCACACCTTCATATCAGCAACAGATGTGTTCACGCATGATAAAAGGAGATTACAATGCCCACTGGGAAATTCTATCACTCACCCTCCATGACATCCTCTATCTTCTATATATATAAAAGAGAACGTGTGTGTGTGTGTGTGTGTGTGTGTGTGTGTGTGTGTGTGTGTGTGTCGGTCTGGCAACAAACACTGCGGAGGTATGACCCCCATAGCGCCCCCAGGGGTGGGGGTGCGCAGGGGGCGCTATGTAAAAATGATTGAAAACGGCCAATATCAGTGTCGAATCCGTAGTTTCCGGGGTCGCCGAGACAAGCTGTGATGCTCCCAATGCCGTTGGCATCTGGGTTCGGCCCCTGTTGGCGTGGGGGGCGAGAAGGGGGGTGAAATAAAACGTCCACCATGGCCTGTGGGAACGCCTGGAGCGATTGACACCAAACTTGGTACGCGTATGCCTTACGGTCTGGCGACAAACACTACGGGGGTACGACCCTCCTAGCGCCCCCAGGGGTGGAGGTGCGCAGGGGGCACCCCATAAAAATGATCGAAAATGGCCAATATCGGTGTCGAATCTGTAGTTCCTCGGGTCGCCAAGACGAGCCGCGATGCGCCTGACACCGTTGGAGTCTGGGTTCGGCCCCCGTCGGCATGGGGGGTGAGAAGGGGTATGAAATAAAATGTCCACCATGGCCTGCTGGAATGTCTGGAGTGATTGACACCAAACTTGGTACGCGTATGCCTTGCGGTCTGGTGACAAATACTGTGGGGGTACGACACCCCTAGGATCCCTAGGGGTGGGGGTGCGAAGGGGGTGCCATGTAAAAAAAACAGCCGACATTACTGTCAAATCCATAGTTTCCGGGGTCACCTAGAAGTGTGGGATAATTTGTTACCCGGGCAATAAAAAAAAGGTAAAGGTTTCCCCACGACCGAATGGTCTAGTCGTGACCGACTGTAGGGGGCGGTGCTCATCTCCGTTTCAAAGCCTGTGAGCCGGCGTTTTTGTCCGATCATGGTGGCCAGCCTGATTCTACGCCGTAGCGCACGGAATGCCGTTACCTTCCCACCAAAGTGGTCCCTATTTATCTACTTGCATTTTAGGTGCTTTCGAACTGCTAGGTTGGCAGAAGACCCGGGCAATGCCGGGTAACAAAAGGCTAGTAGTGAATAAAGTAAAGTAGTCCCCTGTGCAAAGCACCAAATAATTACTGACTTGGAGCGCAGTCCTAACCTGGAGTTAAGCCAGCACAAATTAGGGCAGCAAAGTTTGGCTGGCACAAGGGCCGCTGAAAAGCACATTTGGACCACGCTTGGAATCAGGGAAGATGGAACACATCTGTATGCTGGCCTCTCTGACTCAGAGAGTGGTCCAAACATACTTTATGGTGTGCCAGCCAAATGTTGCTGGCCTAACTTATGCTGTCTTAACTCCAGGTTAGGATTGTGCTCTCATCGGGGTGACATCATTTTGTGACATTTACTAGATAGCCTTAAAGCGCAATCCTACACTTTGCTGGAACAGGCAGGCTGGTGGGCTGTATTACGGGAGGCTGGAGCCTCCCCTATGGGCTCTTCAGATCTGCGCCTGCTGGCAGGCGACGTGGTGCCGACGCAATGACATTGCATCAGCGCTGCACCATCTATAGGATGGCGCTGCCAGTTGTATGGGATGGTTTGCCATTGCCTTCCCCAGTCATCTTTGACATTCCCCCCAGCAAGTTGGGTCCTCATTTTACCAACCTCAGAAGGATGGAAGGCTGAGTAGACGTTATGTATTTCGGCAAATGTGCGTTGACAAAGCCAGAGAGATGGATACGCTGCTTTAAATGAGCCTTACCTATAATGGGAACAATTAAAACAAATCAATGTGGTAAAAAATAGCTTTTAATAAAAGGTCTGGTGTAATTGCAGGTAATGCGAATCCAAATGAAACACTTTGTATTGCAGCTCCTCCAGCCTTGCGTTGTTCTCCTCTTGCTTTGCTTTTACCTTAATGCCTCCCAACATCAGTGTCTAATTTTGAGACCATTAAGGCAGGCCCAGGAAAGCTCTCAAATCCCCAATCAACCACGCTTAAGTAAATGGCTGGTATTATACAATCACTCATGTTGCCAAAGTCAGGTGCCCTCTGCTCTCTCTTCTTCCAGCATGGCTGTGTGTTAATTGTGTTGTTGTTGCTGTTGTCTTATGTAGGTGGACAAGCAAAAATGCATAGGAACGAAGAAGAGGCCACGTCAGAGAGGCATTACAGAGAACAGCACACGCAGGGCAGGAGACAAGATTGACAGAGTGCCCACAGCACAGGAAGGTTGAGTCTCAACAGAGGTGCCAATTCAGTTCCAGCAGAGGTGGGAAGGTTCAAAGGCCCTCCCTTCGGACGCATCGGAAAGCAAATTGCAACAAGCAGAGCGTTACTTGGAGCATTTGCTTTGTTCCAATTGTTTCTTGTCTCACAATACCTTGAGCACTGTTATCCACTCTGAATTCAGGCAGTTGCCTTACCAAAAAATACCCACAAATTTAAAGAATGCTGTGCCTTAGTTTGGGTTTCTAGCACATATGTCCTTTTAATTGCTTATATACTAATTGTAAGACTCATGGTGCAATCCTGTGTGTTCCATCAGAAGTAAAATGGGCTAAGCTCATTGGGACTCACATTGCAGTCTATGGCAGTGGTTCCCAAACTGTGGGTTGGGACCCGCCAGTGGGTCGCGAGCCAGTTTCAGGTGGGTCGCAAAGCACCTACAGCAGACTTACTGAAAATGTGGGAAGATGGGATGCTGGAACGGGGGAGGGCTGTGTGGTTGTTTTGCTTGTGTCCAGGTTGTAAATAGGCATTTTTTTTCCTTTCTGATTCATTTTGCTATTGGAAAATAAACCCAATTTATTGCTGCATGCTCAGGAAAGCAACAGGCTCTGGTGTCACAATGACGGCACTTCTGGCCAGACATTCTAAAAAGTGGGTCCTGGTGCTAAAAGGTTTGAGAACTTCATGGAACTACAATCCATGGCTTTAGGATTGTAGCCTCGCTGTGCACCACACTTCTTCTTCGGCACAGAGACACTGAGGTGCACCCAGCAACCCAACCTGCCTGCTTTTGCTGTGTACCCTGGACAGCATGGGTTGAAATGCTGTCAACAGAGGTTAAACTGACAGCCCTTTTACAGCCGTACTGAGGTTAGCCAGTTCTTAGGTATCCCTTCTTAGGTAAAGAATGGAAAGGTGGGGTTAGCATTTGGGCAGAAATTGCTGGGAGCAGGGGGTGGGGCGTGGGCAGAAGTAGCAAGGCTCACCCTGGACTTAACAGTGCGACACACACCCCAAGCCACAGGGCAACTCAGGGAATGTAATAGCAAGCT